>JASDQU011402682.1:7522-25740 GCA_032191745.1 Picea mariana | reverse complement strand
TGCCCTGTTTTGGCTCACAACTGCGAGTCCTGAGAGTTCCAACATTGAGATTCTGGACCAGCTGTGCTGGAAGCCCTAGCAGGAAGGAGAAGGACTGCGTGGCAGAGAAGGGTGGAGGTCCATTCTCTCGCGTGGCACAGGCTGGGTAGAAGAGAGCTAGGTACTTGAATTGTTGTGGGTGTCGAGAAACCTGTGAGAGCTTGAGAGTTGAATGGTTTGGGAACCCAAATATACTCTGGAACCGTCCTTGTGGATTCATAGCCCTGGCTCGAGAGTGACAATGCTGTTGAGATTTGGAGCAGCGGTGTCTACGGTTGGGTGGAACGTCCTTGGTCTGCAGCCAGTCGGTGTCATCTTTCATAATGATAAGTGCTCTCTATCGTGATATCCCTACCTATGTATGAATGTATTTCCGCTGTGTAATTTAATTATCATCTACATGTGTATGAATGTATTTCCGCTGTGTATATTTAATTATCGTTTAACGTAATCTTTAGATTATGCATGCTTGTTGGATATTGTTGTGCATGTTGTTAAATCTGTTATCTT
The DNA here is from genome assembly GCA_032191745.1 of Picea mariana. Classification (NCBI taxonomy): domain Eukaryota; kingdom Viridiplantae; phylum Streptophyta; class Pinopsida; order Pinales; family Pinaceae; genus Picea; species Picea mariana. The sequence goes on along the minus strand of JASDQU011402682.1, from coordinate 25,191 downwards.
ATTCATCCTTAATGACTAAAGAAGGTATACTTGCAGGTAGCGTACTCGGCCTGTGGGTGGCTGGGTATGTTACACTTCTGCATGATAGGCACCACCAATGCAGAAGTACCTCCAAGCTACAAAAACTAACAACATAGTCACGTGGAAGGAGAGGTCTAGACTTCTGTCTCATCTCTCCTTTGGTGGTGTTAAGTGATTCAAATTCAAGATTGGACAAACCCTTATAGGAGGTATTTTCAACAAGGAGAAGATTTCATTTTACACCCATGTGGATCTAATGGTTGGAGACCATCCTACGAGAGGAGCTTTCCTGGCAAGATATGGAAACAATATAACTACTCTAAACTAGATTAGGGGCGATAGTCCATCAACTCCAAACCCAATTCCTAGTCCAATGTCTGTGGCTGATTTAGACGGGGTTGTGATCACAATCCAACGCTCTAAAGGTAAAGGTAAGGTCGAGGTAAGCATCACTACTTCAACCACTTTATTTAAAAAATACAAATCTCCTTCATTTTATGTTTTGAATAAAAAAAAATCCAGAAAAAAACATTTCACCTAGCTTGTGCTTGAAGTCCTATTTTACATAACATAGCTAGTAGATCCTTGGGATTTTGTCTTTAGATTTGCTTCTACCCAAGGATATTTTACCCTCTATTTTCTGCAATTTAATTCCTATTTCAAGAGGGTAGCGTGAAGATTTTGCAAATCTGAAATATATTACAGCAAAGCATACACCAGATCCGGCAATAACCTCACTCCAAAGGGGTTGTCAGGGGCCCCAAAAAGGGCATTTTCTTTGTTGTTTTCTGCATTTCATGTGCATTTTGCGGATCTGAAAGTTTAGAACAGCAAGAAAATCATTCATTTACAGTCACTTACAAAGAGGTAAAGCAAGGAAATCATCTCTTAATTGGTAAGGGTAATTATCACTCACTCCACATTGGTTGACTAGCTCATATTTCAAGGTTTGAGTGATATTTTGTTTGTTGATCTGCATTATTCCTAATGTTCATTTCATTTCCAGATCAGTAAGAATTAAACAATTAACTCCTACCTTCACTTTAGACACTTATGCTAGGCAATGGACCACTAAGATTTTAACTCCTAGCTTCACTTTAGACACTTATGCTAGGCACTGGACCACTAAGCTTTTAACTCCTACCTTCACTTTAGACACTTATGCTAGGCACTGGACCACTAAGCTTGGGTGAAGCATCTTGTGTGTGATAGGGAAGCCTCACATAAACTTTTGTAGGAATTGGGCTTAAAGAGTGGGGACCTGTGCCGAGGTGACTGGGTACTTGTGCCGAGGTGAAAGTGGGCACTCATCCTATGTGGTACCACCTTAGTGCCTTGAAAGGACCTTGACAAGACCACTAATCTGGGCAGTAACAGGTACCTAAACATTCATCAATTTTCAAAAGCCTTGGCTACAAAAATGTGGGTGGAGATTGATTACAGGTAAAGGCCTATGGGGTCAAGTTATTCAAAAGTATGTTGATCTCGATAACATGGAAGATTAGATTAGGAAGCCTGCAAAATCTTATTATAATGCTTCTATTATATGGAAAGCAATGGTGTTGGTATTCCCTTTGATTGATAGGTAGTTAGTATGGAAAGTGGGTAGGTGGGACAAAGTCAAGTTGGGAGAGGATCCATGGATTGGATGCAATGAAAATTCCAGCCTTCCAAGAAATTTGATAAACACTTTACATGAAAAGGGTTTCTTTTCTCAGTCTAGTGGCAAATCCTAATCTCAAATCAATTTGAAGGCAAGAGTGGAAATGAACAAATGTGATTGGGTTACATGATGAGGATGCTTTAATTTGGGAAAGGTGCATCGCTTCTTTAAGAACTAGTCATGTTTGAATAAAGGAGTCTTAGGATAAATTGATTGGATCAAAGAATTCAACGTGTGGGCGTTATAACCCTTAGCTAGGCTATAGGGTTCTAGGTGAAGATGATGCTTTGGAGAATCCGGAGTGGTGGTATAAGATTGTATGGAAATTCAAATGCCCTCTCAAGTCAAGGATTTTTATGTGGCTAGTGCTCAAAAAAAAGGTTCTTTCTTGGAACAATTTGCAAGAGTAGATGCGATTGGGTTACATGATGAGGAAGCTCTAGTTAGGAAAAGGTGCATCACTTATTTAAGAACTAGTCATGTTCGAATAAAGGATTCATAGGATGAATTGTTGGCTTGAAGAATTCAACGTGTGGGCATTATATCCCTAAGCCAGGCTATATAGGGTTCTATGCAGTGTTACCAACATCGTGTCATTGAAAATATTGTCGAGGGTCCGAAAAAGAAAATATCAAAATCATTGGGAAAAATATCGAAAAATGTCAACGAAACTAAAATATCGAAAAATCTCATTGGCCCTCCAAAATACGATAATATCGCGATGTTGGTAACACGGGTTCTATGTGAAGATGATGCTTTGGCAAATTCGGAGTGGTGGTATAAGACTGTATGGAAATTCAAATGCCTCTCAAGTCAAGGATTTTTATCTGTCTAGCACTAAGAAACAAGGTTCTTGCTTATAAGACAATTTGTGGGAGAGGAGCAGACATGTTCCCGACAGGAGTTCTCTTTATAAGGAAGTTGAGGAGTCTATCATGCATATGCTTTTGTTTTGTCCCTTTGTTGTTCAAGTATGGAAAGAAGTGGAGACTATTACAGGATTGAAAGATGTATAGAGGGGGCTTTCTTTGGAGGGTTGTATGAAGAATTGGTGTGAGAACATAAATTTTAAAAATTATAAAGCTTTGCCAATTATTAATGCATGGGGTATTTGGCTCGCGAGGAACGCCAATTTGTTTGATGATAAGCTCATTCTAGCTATTCAATGTGCTTCTCAAGCGTTGAATATTCACAATTGTTTTAAACAAGCAAAAAATGAAAAAGACCCAAGACAAATTATTGTGAAAGAGGTGGAAAGGTTGGGAGCTTGAGCCTACTTTGATTGTACTTCTCAAGGAGATCCTCGAGCCAGTGAGGCTAGAGGTGTTTTATTCTTGAGGGAGGCTCATGTATTAAAATTTAAAGTTGGACTAGAAGAGGTTCCAATAACTTTGCAGAACTCATGGCTCTAAAGCTTATTCTCATGCTTGTAGCTAAAAAAGGTGTTATGAAAATTAAAAAATTTGGTGATTCTCTTGTGGTGATAAATTGGTTACAGGGGCTATATTCCTTAGAAAAAATCTTGTTAAGGCCCATCTTCAAGGAGATCCAACTTATCACTTCTAGTTTTAATCAAAAAAAAAATCATCATGTTTACAGGGAAAGGAATACATTGGCAGATGGACAACCCAAGGACGGATTATAGCTAGATTTAGGTCAATGGCACATCTAGGAGGAAGTGGATGGACAATTCTTTGAATATGATAACACATCTTTTCATTATATTCTATATGTAGGATATATTTTATGTTTCTTTATTTGGGTATTTAGGACAGTACTTGGAGGTTGGCATGTAAATATGGATACATGGGATGTATAATATATGTATGTTGATGTTCACTTGTGAGCTTTGTATATTGGGTTGAACAATGACAACTATTTTTTGGGCATTGCAATGTTTATAATCTGGGGTTATTTTGCAGTGTCGGTGGGACTGTACTATGAGGATTTTTTGGAAAACCATTTCAAAGTAATTTTGCACAAGAGATACTACTTAAGGGGAGGTTTATATTCAATAGTTTTTTTCTAGATATGATATTGGGATACTAATGAAGAAATCAAGACATGCTAAAGAGCATATGAGGAATGTAATTTTGTTTTTTGATCGTATGAAATTAAGATATTTTTCTATGGAAAAAAATATATGTAAAGAAAACTAATCTGTCGAGTTGTGGTCTAGCTACAACTTGGAGCAGTCGTTGTGATAATGGCCCAGGTTCAAATCATGGCGAGCACGCTCCTCCCCTCTGTGGGGTTTTCCATATGTGGCTATTGCTCTTGGGCCTTGTGTTAATTATTGATTGTAGCCTTCAAGCAAATTATTGTAATGGTGTTGGAGAGGTACCTACTACTAGAAACCCCATTCTTCACTTAAGTACGGTGGGGTAGGACATACTTATTTCCAACTTTATTGTCTCTAAAAAGGCAGGTTCCCATTTAAATACACACACAAAGAGATGAAGCCCATGGGGTTATCACAACTAATTGTCCCCAAAGTTGTTGGGAATTTGGCTTGTTCAGTGCCGACAGGTATCCAATTCAAATTCCCTTGAGTGAAGCGCACTAGTCTCTAAGATGAGTTTACTTCCACAAATGTGGGAAGCATCCCTAAGGTTTCCCCACAAGGTTTTCCTTGGAGAAAAAATGTATGTAAAGAAATGCAATTAAAAGCACATTATCAACACTTTAAAGCCACAAGTTGAAAGCACTTTAAAAAAACTAAGCCACGAGTCTAAAGAAAGTAGCATGGTTCGGGTTCATATATATATGTAATTTACTTATATAATAATATAGTAAATGTTAAATTATAAAAAAATATTAATGAAATTTTAGATTCAAAAGCGACAAAGCTTTATTAAATCAAAAAGCAGCAAAACCCATAGTATAACCTACCTCCACCAAGTGTCTACCCTATGCAAGCATGTGCCCTCCATCAATTCTCTCTCAGCACATATTTGAAGTACAATTGTCGGCTCTCAGAGGCACAATGGCCCTCATACAAACAAAATTTGGATGTTTTCCCTCATACCATTATCAAAATTTGGATGTTTTCCCTCATATTATAATCAAAATTTGGATGTGTGTCCTCATTACAAAAGGGAAATTTGGATACAAATGACCCGAGACCCTCACATGACCCACTTGACGACCCTATTTCACTCTGCAATTACATGGCCGCCTCTTACAGGTAAGTTAACATAACATTTACCCTACAAATTTTAAAATCGAATTTGATGTTATGTCTAAGGCAAATTTCGAAATTTGTAGCAAAATATAGCTAGCTTATGCACGCACGATTCTGTTTCGGCCATGGATTTTCGATCAGCCTGATTGGTGGAAAATGGTATTTCACAAAAAATACTTTGCTAGGGAATGGAAGAGGTGTCTTGACAATCCTCCAGAAATGAAGAATCACCCATTTAGAAACTTATCAAAACTATAGTCCCTATTATTCAGTCTAAAGTAACATGGGTTCCAGGTAATGGAGAAGATATTAACATATAGCATGATAGTATTATGGTTAAGTAGGCACTAAATAGCATTTAAGAGCTTCACCCTTTAAGAGAATAGATGGACAACCAAAATTTGAAAACGATATCCGATATCTCTTCTTGGTCCAACAATTCGGGACAATGGTCAGGGTGGAAAATCGGTTCTCCCCCATCTCATCTACTTCCCCTTGTTTCTCTAGTTCTCAATTCTCTCAAAGGTTGTGCACCTTGGAACATCCACTCTTCAAATGGATGTGGATTCACCGATTACAGTGTTAAGCAGAAGTAATTATATCAGCTACAATCTTTATCTCTCCCTCCAAGGTCAGCAATATGGAACCAAGTATGGCACTCTGACGGCCTCCCCAAAGTCAACATCTTTTGTTGGACATTAGTTCACGGGAAGATATTGACTGCATAAAATTTGCAAAAGCGAGGGATCCTTGGCCCCTTGAGATGTGCTCTTTGTCTCTCTAATGCTGAATCGGTCCACCATATCTTCTTCGAGTGTGAATACATAGATAATTTGGCAATCCGCCTACACCAGACTAAATCATAGAATGAGAATGCCAAATTCCTGAAAAAGCATGTTTTCTCGATGGAGCAAATTATACATGGAACTTTAATGTAAAGCTGGTTTTCAAAAGAATATGGTTAGCCTTGCCCAAATTCTTATGCTGGAAAATATGGCTAGCCTGGAACAAAGCTATTTTCAAGAAGGAATTAGACAATACCACCTATTTGCAAAAGTCAAAGGATTGATAGCAGAATATCTCATCATCATAGGCAGACAGCTCAGTGCAAATCAAAGTTTGAGTGAGGACGAAGAAGAATGGTATCCTCAATTTCACATAACTCCTCAATCCACAGGCCTGCAAATGGGCAAATTCATCACCAGACCAAACTGACAGCTTCAACTAAGTAATCATGATTTTCAGAAATGGAAATCTGCTCAGCACTCTTATACTTTATTTTTTTATGGAACCTCAAAGGGGAATCCTGGGGTGGCAGGTGCAGGGGAGGGCGTCATCATTGACCCTGAAGGAACAATTGAAACAACTTTTGCATGGGGTCTTGGTATCTCCTAACAATCAAGCAGAAGCTTACGCCTTATTGCAAGGCCTGAGAATAGCCAATGGCTCTCAAATCCAGTCGTTGATTGTGGTGGGAGATTCAAAGGCTGTCATAAGTCAGATGATATTAAACACCACCCCAGTTGATAACATCCTAGCATCAGTTATAGCTTGAGCTAAACAAGGGGCTGAGAAATTCATCAAAATCTCATATTATGAAGTTTTGCGGGAGAACTACCATCAAGCAGACCAACTTGCCAAAGTTGCCACAACTCTAAAAGTGGGGGTCCTTAATATTAATGGCATCACTAATCACCAATCAATTCCCTAATCCTTTAATCATGAGTACAAAGACACATATCAGGTTATTACCTCATCACATGGCACACAGCATTGGACTCCAAACTAATCGCAGGGCTAGTTTTGAGATGAGACTTGAGTACCCCCATTGTATTATTAGAGACATGAATACACACAAATTTGAACCTATGTCAGGAAATTTCCTCAGTCAATGTGGTATTATGAATCAATTGAAAGGAAAGCATCTGTGGGAAGCCTGCAATTCAGTTTTGAGATGTGGTTTGGCAAGTTTCCTTGCCTGTCTGGTTGGGGCTGTGTTTGCCTTGTTAAATTCCGCTTCCAGTAGACCTCCAGGAGACTCGAGAGTCTACCCCTTTGAGACATTCCAGTGCAAGGGGAGTCTTGAATTCTCTGACTGTTTTAAGTTCAAGCTTCTGTGGATTGGTCTGCACCTTTGTCTCTTCTCCAGGTAGAATTCAGTTCTTATTGTTTGGTTTCATATTGAATGCTGGAAGGCATTCTCTGTCAGTTTGGCGCACACGCATTGCAGAGTTAATCTGGGGTTTGAATGTGTGGCAATGAAATTGGATATTGGGTAGCATTGGGAATCTGGTATCGGTTCCTGCGCAGTTCTAATGGATTATAGAGAGCTTCAGGAAATCAGACGTGTTGTCAGGATCCATGAGGAGTCAATATAATGCAATAAGAGTTCCATTTTCACAGTCACTTCAAAAGTCCATGAGAATGAACACCAGGAACTCTGTCCCATCGAACACAGACCTGGAAGAAGCAGCAAGTCATCATATTTTCTGTTAAGTATTATGTTTTTTAAGGTTGTTATAATTCTAGGTTTATATTGCAGACTATATAGCATCAAGAAATACTGGAAAATATTGTCTAAAGATATAGATAGGCTCTGTAATAGGTATGTTACTATGTCGTTGGCACTGTTTTTTGCTCAAAAAAATTGAAACAGAACTGTGATGTAAATTTGCTACTGGCACTGCCAGAGCTTTGATCAATATAAAATTCCCCAGTTATGGTTTTAAAAAAATATCCTAGGCGAATTTAAAGCAGACTTTGAAATTTGAAGAAATTTGAACTCCAACCTTCAAATGTGGAAAACCCTGTGACTGAGGTTTAAAGACCACAATGTTAGTGCTACTTGGTTGCTCAAAAGGTATCTCCCCATAGCCTGGTGCACTCAAGAAGACCTGCATCGATCTCGGTGCAACAGTGTATGATGGCACAGACAAAGAAGCCTCTTGGAAGCATACAGCAGTTATGCGACAGTGGTAGAGTGCGCTGGGCAGTCATGTGACAGTCATAGAGGGTGCAGGGCAGTTATGTGACAGTGGCAGAGGGCGCTGGGCTATTTCCTGTTCTTGCTATTTGCTTTAATGAATGTGTTTTTTGTTTAGAAAGTGCTGTTCATAGTTCAATTTAGAACAGTTAAGAATTAGAGTTGTTTTATTTTTAGCATAATTTTCTGAATTTGGAAAATCACTAGAGAGAATTCTTCCAAGATTAGATGGGGCACTTTTTCCAGGCTAGAGGACACATGCATTTATGTAATCTGTCTTCTCCATGTTGGGCACTCCATTTAAGGGTTCCTCTCATGCAATTTTGGCGCTCCTCTAGAAAGCTTTAGGCTTTTCTATTTTAGGAAGCCCTTCATGTTGGCTGGGCACTTTGTTTTAAGAAGCTAGGGTTAAAAGGTGGTCCACAGAGATGGTTCTATTGTTGTAAAAAAACTAGACATCTTGTCCTATAAAAGCAAGGCAGAGTGTGTGGTGGATTGATTCCAGTTTTGAGTCACTGCATGTATTTCTTACAGTTAATAGAAGCAGATGYRATTGAGAGTTCAGATTTTATCAGAGTGATGTKTTTGCGGAACTAGTATTCAGAATCTACTGTTTTGATCAGTGTTTACATTTTCAGTTGCCCAGGTTGTTAGGGCTTATTTCTGGGTGCAGATCTGTTTACCATGATCTGAAAATTCTAACAAGAGCATATGAAAATCCTAGATCATTACAAGAGACATGTCTGCAAGAGCAGGGGTAACTACAAATCAAAGGGAGTAGCAGACTTCTAAAATTTTAGTATTTCAGGGGCTTGTCAAGACAGGTTTTCAAAAATATATAGAGATCTATAACAGACATGAACAAACAAAAAAATTGCAAATTATACTGTTAAGATCGAAAACTGGAAACACAGAACAATAGATTGTACAAACTATAATTGTCATCAAAAGAATATTTTAAAATCCTTTTCGAGTTTAGAGCTAATTATAATTTTTATCCTTCATTTGTTATTTGGAGTATTTCTTGATATTTATTGTGCACTGCTTCATAGGTTACAAAAAGGCACGATCCATCTGGGGATTCATCTTCCCCGTGAGAAACAGTCAGCAAAATGGATCCTAAGAGGATCATGTATGCATAAAGAATCAAGGAGCATTGTGTATGGATAAAGAATCCTAAAAAGGTTGGGCACAGATTCAGTTCTGGATTTAAAAGGATATGTAATAACTGGTGTCAATACTTTATACTTTATTTATCCAGTGGTTTGTAGTTATATATTGGCAGCAATGCATATCCATCATTTTATCCTTAAAAAACTGGCTTTGGATAACAAGAAGAACGAGTTAACTGTCATTGATAGTTTCTCTATTTTCTTTTGAAGGGGATGGAAGATCAACATATTTTACAAAGGTTGCCATGTTGTAACAAGAACAATCAACTAGTACTATGATGCTTCTGTATTAGTGAACACCTCTCTCCTTTGCTGCCATTGCAGAGGTCCATATGATATGAAAAATTATTTTGGCTATGCAATAAATGTCATGTTCAATCAAAAAGCATCATCTATAGATATACCTGGAAACAGGTAAAGTTGACCCTGCACCCTTTGAGAATGCAAAATTCATTGCACAGCATCTTGAAGCAAGAAATTCTTCTTTTCCAATGGCAAAACTAACATGCAATTGAAATATACATTATATCTGTTTCTCTTCCTAGGTGTACTTCTAACAGAGATTCAAACATATCAACAACAATATAATGTAAAGGATAGTAATAAATGTCTGGAACAAACTCCAATTAGAAGACCATGCCATCTCTGCATCCTTAATTCTATGGTCTATTAGTGGAAATAAAATCACAAATTTTATCGGTGGGTCTTAGGACCCATATCTAAATGGAATAAGCATATCTAAGGAATAGGAAACAGAATCACAATACTTATCAGTGGGTTTGGGTAATGAGATCTAACTGAAAGTAATGTTCTTGAAAATAGTAGCCAAGATACACCTCTGCTTTATCAGAGCATCTTTCTCTTAACATACTGCTGGCATCTTCAATGTGTTTCTGGAATCCTTTTAACTCAGATGTTTCTTACAATAGATAGCAGTTTTCATATAGCTCAAAACTTTTGTATTTAAAAGCATTCTTAGATGAAACAAACTAAATGCATTAGTTAGTAGAATAAGTTAGAATGATGTTTGCTCACTTCTACTCAATGGGAAGGCTTCAAGAGCGTTTTGTTCTATCCATAATAGAAATGAAATGCTTGCAGATAACAACCATGAAAAAATTTAGTGCTAATGTACATTATTTCAGCATAATAAGTAACCATAGAAAGAATGACATGGCCAACTTGTTCAATTTGATAGCAAAAGCAAATAGCTGAAAATAGGTCAACATTACCAATGAAGTCAACAGCCTCATTGAAAGGTAAAGTTTGTTCTTCTTTAAGGCAGTGATAAGTGAAAGAATTCTTATATAGATTTTGGCACTTGGGCACCGTCTGCATGCAAATAGAGAAGCAGAAAGTAAATAAGTAAATTGCTTCAAAATAATATATTAAAAACAAAAACATTTCCTCGAGAGTGTACAGGCTATGGGAAAAAAATGGGGGTTATAAGTTATAACTAGCAATAAGGGCAAGAAAAATCATTTACAACAGACTTAATTCTTAATTACTTCATGTTTTTTGCAAGCTTGAATCTGGCAGAAATATTAACATGAGGGATGTTTATACCAAGGGGAGGAAACATTCCTTGCAATTATTTTATAACAAAACAGGAACCTGGACTGCAAAAGCACCATGTATCACTTCAAATGTTTTAATTTGGTAGCTAATATAGCCTCCTAAGGTTGAATTGTAACCAAGACAGAATCTGAGAAGAAACATATAAGTGCAAAGTAGTTCTAGCAGGTAGAAGATTTAGCGCCAAATTTAGAGGACAATCTATTTTATCTAAACATAAAACGTTCATATTCTATTTCGATTATATCATCATAAATTATTCTCTGTTCAATACATCATCCAAGATGTGACCGTGACAGAGATCGGTATCTCAATGACCACGAACTATTTTCGTCCCTTCTTCATAGAACCATGCAATTGAAAACGGACCGTTAAATAAAATCAATAACTGGATGCCGGCTAGGGCAACAGATATTCTTGAATCTTAACTAAGTAAAATTGACCTCACCTCAAAACAACAGGATACAATCATAACCTCATGGATAAAATAGGGACATCAGCGCTTAGCAAAAATACAAGAATGTAAATACTAAAAGCTTGCCAATTCTGCTCAATTTCAAGAAGCAGGTGCAGTTCCAAGTACAATTAATAGCATCTCAAACAGCATAAGATTGAAGATAATAGGCAACTCCTCGAAAGGCTATGTTAAAATAAAACTTGGTAGTACTCTACCTGATGAGTCGGCCAGTCATTTTGAATTGTGTTAGTGAATAGTTATTTATCTTGTTCAAGTTCAGAAATGATCTGTGCTACAACACATTAGTCAGCCTAGGGCTAGAATCTTGCAAGGTTCAAAGCATAAACTTGTATAAGAAGATAAACAGATTTCCCAGTCTTGACAGCTTTTAGAACCCGAGCTCCCCATTACCCTGGCCGGCTGTTATGATGATTCTGCACTTTGCTGGATTCAAACTTATAGACAAGCAAGGTAACTTAAACAGCACTGCACTATTTCAGTTTGTACAAATCCATCATGATTTTTCATTTCATTAGATTCAAATGTCATAAGCAAGATGACTTAAAACAGTGCCACACTCTTCAATTTATAATTGTATGAAAGGACATCAATCATTCATGACGGCCAATGTTGCTTAAGCAACTGCTTACTATACCATGACCAATATCGTATCTTCTTTGCTTATTTGCTTAGGCAAGGTATCTTCCTTCCCATCAAAGACTAGCTATAGCATGGACATACTAATAAAGATATAAAGATTAAACAAGCCATTCTGCAAATAGAAACCACTAATTGTATCTCAGAAAGCCACCAGCTCAATACCCAGGGAATCTCCATAAGAAACTCCCTGCAGCTTAAAGAAAACATGTGTACGCCAATACAAAGAACCACAATATTCAACACTTCAATTATAATTTCAAAATGGACGGATCAAAGAATCACTGCAAACCAGTGAAACGGCACTCCTTAAAATTGGACAAGTACTCCCAAGTTGACTCGGCTCACCAGCTCAGATTCTGACTAGGCAGCCTTGTTAAAATTGGGTCAGTCTGCAGCAGAGTCGGGACTCCATGTGTCAAAACTCAGTGGGCAATTTCAGAGATCACTTTTAACCTATAACTCACAATGTTTTGCTTATCGTCTTCTTTCTGCTGCATTTTACTCGCTGGAGCCAATTTTGTTCCTGCTGGAGATTTTATGCCATTGGAGCAGATCTTTGGAGCATTTTAGAGGATTTGCAGAGATTTAGACTTGAAACATTTTCTGGGCCAAAGACAGTCCAAATTTTCAAGCTATAAATGATCAGTATCAATGTTACAAAACTTACCAAGTTTGCCTCGGAGTCCCACCAACTTGGCTCGACACGGAAGACAAGCTGAACTGACGCACAAGTACTATGTGAACTTCTCCTGAGTTTTTTCCAAGTCCAACTCAAACTCTTACTCCCCCACCTCGCAGAGATTTTCACTAAGCCCAGTTTTGTAATTCTGATCCATGCTATATTCCATGATCCATGATGTTCATGTCATGATCCATGGTGTTCATGTCATATTCCATGATCCTTGGAGATTAAAATTTAAGCTATATTGAATTTTGAATTTTATTTTTTTTCCATAAATTTTTTAAATTTGGAGCATGGATTTCTGTGTAATTTTAATACTAGAGATTGGTTTCTGTATAATTTTAATACTGGAGTATTGACCTGTATAATTTTAATACAAAAGTATGCATTCTATATAAATTTAATACTGGAGTCTGCGTCTATGTTTTGCAATATAATTTTATGGATTTGCTATGGATTTGCGATGAAATAGAGAATCGCTTATCGTTTGCCATGTCGCCCCAGTTGACTCTCCGCTTTGAGTTGGAGTTGGAGCCCACGTGTGTGACTTTGCTGCAATACAGATTTGTTTTGCATTTGACGAACCCATAAGATTTCCTTCGAATCTCACAATGAAACAAAAACACCTTCCACCGATCAAGCGCGATCAATGACTTGAAAGAAGCCAATTCAGTTTTCAAACAAGCCAGGCTAAAACCCTAGGGTGTTTTTGGGTAAACGATATCGAACCATCCCAAGCTCACCAGAGATTCAGTAAGCTCATAACAGGATTCGAACCCTCGCCACTCCCCACGCGTCTCACAGACATCTAACTCGGAAAACTTCATAACAAGAGCTTTATGAATGGTGATTAATTACAAGTTGCGAAGGGTTTACACTCAAAATAAATAAAGGAAAAAAGTCATAATTCAAATCAGGAATTTAAAAGGAATGAACATGCACTCATTCAGTACCCTTCCCATAGCGAATTGAATTGAATTGAATTAATTAAATGAAGACTTACATTGAGTATCCTGGTAATTCCCTGGATCTTGAGAAGCTCGGCTCTGGATGCATTGTCGTAGCTGCCGACATATAGAAAATCCACTAAAATCTCTGTGGGAAGCGCGCTAGGTGCGTGGGCAGATTTCTCGTTGGCTCCCTGCAATCGATGCCCGCAAATTGTGCACACTTCTCCCTCTTCGAACTTGTGATAATGCCCGCAGATTGCACATGGATTCTCGCGCTCGCGCTTCCGCATGGCTGCCTAGCACAGGATTCGATATCTGGCTCTTCAAATCTGGGCCAGATCGAATTAGGGCTGTGGTCCGCTTTAATGGCTCTTCCTGCGATTCGAACTCGCGTCGATGGATTTTTCCAGAGAGACCTGCACATCGACCCAGTAAGAGAAAGAGCAAGCTGACCTTACCCGTTGAGGGAGTGCACCTCTTAACCGTGGTTGCGCGAACAAGAACCTAGTTAACTCTGGTTAGTTGAACCGGATCTTATTTTTGAAAGTTTATAAGCATGGAAATAGGATAAGGGTACGGTGCCCATGTTGTTAATTATTTATTATTGTTGTTTAGAATTATTTATTATTATTATTTGGATTTTTTGGTAAGGAAAACTGTTTAGAGTAGATGTGAATACTTATAAAACAACATAAAAGTGATGCGATGAATTTTATATGAAGAATTTTATAATTTTTTTAATTTTATATTTATTAAGTATAACATAAAAGTGATGCGATGAATTTTATATGATGAATTTTATAATTTTTTTAATTTCATATTTTAATTTATATTTATTAAGTATCTATAAAGATAAGAAAAAAAATCCATATAACTTGATGGGCATGAAACCTTAACTATTTCTAAAACAAGTCAAATATGGAACTTTGCAAATTATGGGATATGATATTTATTTTAAAATTTAATTATTATTTAATTAAGAATGAAGAGATAATAAAAATGAAGGTTTAAATTTATTTTTGTTAAAGAGGGAATTTTCCTATTTTGAAGAGATGTAGTCTAAACGTTTTATTTTTTTACTTTTTACAATGATTACCACAAAACCGGCAACGTAATTGTTGGTAAAATCTCAATTTTGCAATGCTCAAATTGTGTTTTTGAATGCATAAATTGATTCAGCGCCCTCAAAAATTCCAAGGCACCTGGAATATGTATGTTCGACCATTGAAATCTGTCATTCCAACTATTTTTCTAAATTTATGGCCGATTTTTGGACAAAACCCATCAGAAAATATGCCCAAAAAAAAAGTAAAAACGCAGAACATTTGAACTACGTCTCTTGAAAATGGTACCTAAGGTAAACCCTAAATTCTTCACTACACAAGGTAAGGTCAACAATAAGGCTTAAAATTATTACAATAATATGAACTCGACATGTCACTTATGGAATAGAACATGTGTGGGGAGGATAACACTACATCCCACAACAACTCAAACTAAACCAAAATGGCATTTCTTTTACATCATAAACTTTATTTTTTCTTTCATTTTTGTTTATTAATGTTACATTATACTAGGCATCTCATTGCGCTAGGCTATAGATTACACCACTTCTCTAAATCTAAAAACATTAGATAAATGTGTTAAATAAAATTCTCTCAATGTTAAAACATTAGATAAGGTACTCACATCAGTTTTATCCATATATGCAGTTTAACAATCAAGGATCA
The DNA here is from genome assembly GCA_032191745.1 of Picea mariana. NCBI lineage: Eukaryota > Viridiplantae > Streptophyta > Pinopsida > Pinales > Pinaceae > Picea > Picea mariana. The sequence continues at coordinate 10,114 of JASDQU011402682.1, read as the reverse complement.
TTATTTGTGGAAATGTTCATAATATTTTCCCTATGGATGTGGACTCTTAACCAAAACATCAAATTAAGATGTTTAATAAGGTACTCACATCATTAGCTATTGAATTAGGATGTTTGGTAAGGTACTCACATCATTAGATATTTATTCTTGTACGAAGTTGTCGCAAACAAAGAGGGGCATTTCAAAAATGAAACTCATAACATTTTCTTTATAGATATGGATACTTAACGAAAATCCTGAATTAGGGGCATTTAACAAAGTGTCCACATAATTAGTCATTTATTTATTTGTGTTATCTCATACATTGATTTAATATTTAACTAAACTATGACCTTAAATTAAATTATTATTATTATAAATATAAACAAGTCTTGTTAATTGGGTTTAGCTTGGGTGGTTAGAAGGAATGATTGTTTTTTTTAACAGAAATAGTTATGGATTATATTAAAAAACAGTGGTAACCACGGGCACAGATACATCAAGGATTTCTTGCCTTGTCCATAGAAACATATTCAAAATGACACATAAGGCTTATATCTCCAGTCCTATCAACTAGATTAGCATAGCTAGATCCATGACCAAAATTTGGGCAGAGACAAGTTGTCCAACAGAGACATACTGTAAATCGCAGAAAAACAACTACAGAAAACAGAAAACCAGTACATTTTCAGAAGCCTCATTTGCTAGGGGCGCCTTGAGGCTGAGTAAAAGTAGCTAGCTTCTCTTCATTTTTTATTTGGCTTTCCAAAGTAAGCTGACCAACCTGCATTTCGAGTTTGAGGATTCGCTTTTCCAACTCAGTTTGGCCAACAAGATGAGAGTGCACCTTCTAGTTTAATTTCTCGGGCAAGTCCTCACGGAGCTGCAACATATCCTCGTCAACCATCTCAAGTCTTCTGCCACCTTCTTCATCCAATCTTACAACCTTTCACTTTTGGTCCTGCATCTCTCTGCGAAGAGTTTTCAGCTCATTCTCCAACCGGCGAACACGGTCATGACTACCCGCTTCAGATCCAGAGCTTGGATCCATGGAGCTCAAAGCAATCAAGAGATACCCTGCAGTACCGGCTGAGCCTTTCAACAGATTTGGGATTTCTAGCAACGGACACCAGAATACAATGCAAATATTACGAGGAGTCGGAGGGCCAACTCCAAGATAATAATCCCACCTGCTAACACGTAGTGTGAAGAACCCATTCGGATTCAAAGCATTAGCCTTCGCATGCACCATCCCACCAGTCTGTTGATTATGAAAAACAGGAAAGACGGGGTGAAAGGACAAAAGGATCTTAGCCACCGCCGAGACCCGCCTTGATCCTGAGCACAAATGAGCCGAGGTACTACCTCCCACTCCATTCACATGGTCTTTTAAAACCCCTCGCATGCTACCACCTGCCATATCGTCCTTGCCTTGTGTTTTATCCATCCACGTAGACACCCTCGACTTATGTAGAGAGCACCTTCCTAATAAACCCAAGGTGCTAGGAGATATTAAAACTTTTGGCATTTCCATTGATACACAAGGTCCCTTTGCTCAAACGGGTAGCGGAATTAGCTGCTTTATCCACTTCTCCATTCAGTTCCCGAAGAATGTGAAAGGAATTGATTTTATGAAAAGCAGAGAGTAAATTCATGATTTTTTGAAGTAGGTGTCGGAGCCTCATGTTATGGGGGAGGACATGGATGTTTAATGCCTGAATGATCACCCGGGAATCTCCAAAAACAATAACATCTTTAACTTCCATAGCCAAAACTTGATAGAGTCCTTGCCATAATGTAAGAGCTTCAGTGATATTGTTAGTATCGTCTCCAATTCCCCAAGAGAGAGTAAATTCAATTGTTTCATCGAGGCTTAGAAGAACCCCTCCCCCTCATGTCATCCATGGATTCCCTTTAGAAGCTCCATCAAAAAACAAGTTAGGAGGAATTATTGTTATCCTCCCCACCTAGGTTCAATTCCCACAAGTGACATGTTGAGCTCTTAATGAGTATATTATTGTAATGGTTTTGAGCCCTGTGGTTGACCCCCCTTATGCCTTGAAGATTATAGAGTTTACCCTAAATATCATCCTCGAAATGAGGAGAAGTATTTGAGAGTTTTCCCGTAGCTTGTAAAAGTTATACTTATGATTGGATTATTAAATTCATAGGTTTAATTAAAAAAACATGACATTCACGATGTTATTGTTCTTCCACCAATCACATGGTGATGTCCATGATGAAATAAAAAATAATCTAAAGGTACATCAACTGAAAGTAACAATTAAATTTCAAAATTCCATTGGTCAAGGGTCATATTTGTCCATTTATGCATTGTGGTAGAGTTGGAACTCAATTTGGTTTGTTGAACATGTTGCGCCTTTTATGACAAAAGGAAGCTAACTCCAATAAGTCAAACACATCCCCTCGCACACAAGCAAGGGCTTTACACTAGTCGAGATTTGACTCTACATTGTTTGCATCGTAGTTCCCCATCCCAACCACTAAATTATAAACTAACAGATAATAACCAACAATAAGGAAGAACCTACAAAACAAATATCAAAATCATCGATCATTATAAAATTGAAGCGAGAACAAATGTTATATAAT
>JASDQU011402681.1:122760-134619 GCA_032191745.1 Picea mariana | reverse complement strand
TTACTCTTCCTTCTCATGCATTAGGCTTATATAGATTCGAAAGAAATTCGGTGTCCATGATAAGCACTTTTCTGTCTAGGGTTAAGGTCAAGCCTTAGAGGTCGATCTACTTGTCCGTAGGCAGATTTTCCTACAACACAGGGTACTTCTGAACCACGTTGTTTCATGACTGCATCCATGTTGTCAAGCAATGTGACAAATTCCAACTCTATGCAAACAAAGCATGAGTGCCACCCACTCTTCTACATCTAGTCATCAGCATTGGCCCCTTCTACAAATGTGGTATAGACTTTATAACTTGCAATCCTCCATCTAGTGATGGAAACAAGTACATTGTCATGGCCCTAGATTAATTTACCAAATGGGTCGAAGCCATGCCCACTTTCAACAATATCGTTGACACAACCATTCTTGTTTTCTTCAACCACATCATTACCCATTTCAAGGTCCCAATACAATTAGTATCTAATCACGGTAGACACTTTGAGAACAAGATATGCATAGAACTCTCCTCAAATTTAGGCCTCTCCCATGATTTTTCCTCCCCATTATACCCTCAGTCCAAAAGATAGGCTGAGGTTGTCAAAAAAGTCCTCAAAACCATGCTACAACTTATTGTCAACAAACATAAGACCAACTGGCATCATATGTTGTTTTCAGCCTTATGGGATTATTGCATGACAGTCAAAACTACCACCAATTTTACACTATTCCACTTCATCCATGGGATCGAAGCCACCCTCTCTATCGAGTGTGAAATTCCCACATTACGCATTGCCATCAAGCTATTACCTGACACTGCTCCAATTGAGTAGTTCTTTCTAACCTTAGAGTCACTGGATGAAGATCGTTGATCTTCATTACAGAACAATGAGGCAGCTAGAAAATGGTCCAAATCCACCTTTGACCCCCATGTCAACCTTTGTTCATTTAACAAAGGACATCTCATCCTAGTGTATGATATTGCCCACGATACTCTCGACCATGGGAAATTCTAATCATTATGGCATGGACCCTACATTGTCCATCACTTCCTCACTAAAGGTGCATACATATTTGCCTCTCTAGAAGGACATCCTCTCAAAGAACCCATCAACAGGTTGTACTTAAAGAAGTTTTATGCATGAGCATAGTCATTCTACATTAGGCTTTTTCTTTGAACACATTTGTAGAGTTTTTAGTCTTCCTTTTTGCCACCACTCCTCATGTCTGATCTACCATCCGTGTTATTGACAGATGCATCCTTCATTGACCTACCACATCAGCTATGCTGGTGGTGCTAGTTGATGGATACATAATCTCTCTTTGGCTTCTTGGGCCCTCTATACCCCCTCACATGAACTGTTCCACTCCAATGACATATGTTTGGGCTCAGCCACTAACAATCAAGTAGAATACGCCACCTTCATTGGTCTCCTTGTCGAGGCCAATCATTTCCATATTCATCACCTTAGCATTTTATTAGATTCCCAACTTGTCATCTTGAAACTCAACAATGTATATCATGTCCATGATTCTTGCCTCTTTCGCAAATACCTGCAAGTTAGACTCATATCTTGTAACTTTGAATCAATCACATTTACACATATTCCAAGACAATTTAATCAAATAGCAAATAATATGGCTAACCTAGTGTTAGATTGACATTCATCACATCAAAACATCATCACATATACATAAGACTCATACATTGGTCACAACATATAGATTAGAGATCATAAATCATGAAAAACATAAACACATCAAGACATGAAAAATCCAAAAATATATGACCATATCTATCTATCTATATATATATATATATATATCATCATCATCATCATCATCATCATCAAATAGTGTCCCCAGTGTTTACAAAATACAATATACATCACCCATAGGCTAGTGAATCCCCTCACCCGTATAGGTACAAAATGGGTACCCCCTACCCCATACAATATGGGTATCAACTACCCCATACAAAATGGGCTCACTAGCCTATACAAATACAAATATGACACTCATGGTGCCCCTAGATCTCCCCCCCAAGTCCTCTGTCAGTTGGAGGTGCCCCACCAGCTAGGGGCCCTCCAGGTCCATGGGGTAGTCGACCTGTCATAGCTGCCCTCGCTATAGTTTCTCAAAGGATCAAGGTCCACCACTCCGTCAACACACCCACACTGCTCCAAGACCCTCTCATCCTAGATGTGGGCCCACATACCCTCTAACACACCCTATAGAACCTCCTCAAACCGTCGACGAAGGTCCTCCATCCCCCCTCCGACCTCTGCGTATGGCTCACATGTTGGTCCAACACTAGATTCATCTAGTCTATGTCTCTAGCCTACCCTCGGATCATGTGTTGGCCCAACACAAACATCATCTTGCCTACGCCTTTGTCCTACCTGCGACTTTGTCTATGACGGTTGCATTGGTCCTTGATGAGTTGGCTCCCTGACCATATCAGCCTCACGACCTTGGGGCCCCATATCTGCAAAGACAAACACCAAAGGTAGAGTTAGCCACCATATATACATAATCATATGCTATGCTATCAACATCACATAGCATAAATACATAAACATACCTCTCTGATTCCAAACCTCCCTAGAAGGAAACATCATGTCAGGATCATGATGGTAGTCCATACCACCATATGGATGTCATAGTATCACCTATGGCATATGACGCCATGCATGTACCACTATGGATGTAAAGTAATGGCCACCCTCTCCTCCCTCATGTCATTCCAACACATGGGCCCATCACATCAGACATGGCTCACTCAGCCCTGAAGGCGCCAACAAAGTCCTCGAGCTCAAAAGGGGCACCCTCTCCAAAAACCAAGCCACCAGGATTGACCCAAACGCAAATTCACTAGGTTCAGTAGTCCAACACCAGTGAATCTGCACCATCATCCTGGAGTGCAACATCAACCCCCATGCAAAATTGTCCCCATTCAGGACCCTCTCCACAATCCTCATATAATCTCTTATGATCCACTGAGTATCCAAGGATTCATATATTCTCACTACCATGGAGGTGATGCACTGATTCAAGATCTCATCAATCGCCTCAATATAAATGACTGAACTTGAAGTCGAGTTCAGTCCCAAGTAGTGGTGGCGTTCCAAGTCGACTAATCTCTCATCCCCCGACAGCTGGGGGTCAGTAGCCAGGGCCATCCCCTAGAATGGGAGCTGGATGTCAGTTGCTTTTCCCTAACAATGAAACAATGCAGATCAGTTCTCCACATAGATATTAGATATCGTAGTAGGAACTCTTGCAACCATATCAAAGAACTTGAGCAACCCGTAGGTTTCCAAGTGTCTCTAAATGCCTGGCTCTCTCTCACCACCTCTCGGAGATGCTCCCAGTCTCACTCCCTATAGTGTACTAGCATAGTGATTTCCCATCACAGGCTGATCACCTACATCCACACAAAAACACTTGGTTGACCCTCATCATCCACAAAAAAGAATAAAAAAATTGAAAATTTCAAACACCATTAGCCTTGCCTCTAATGCACAACTTTCACCTACAAAGGTGCACACACATGTGTGCCTATTCTTTTCATAGATATGCACTAATGCATAGCTGTCTGGGAAACATATGTGTATCAATGCACAACTGTCACTTTGATAGGTGTGCACACATGTGCATCTATCCTCTACACAACTACACATTGATACACATTTGTTTAAGAAATAGCTGCGCACAATGTGCAACTATCATCTTAAAAGGCGTGTATCTCATGCACGCCTGTATTTCCCTCCCCTACACCCCCATGCATGGCTATGTCAATAAGAACCACACATTATGCTCAGGATATGGAATTATACTTGCGCATGCAAGCGCGAGTATTCTTCCTTCTCCCACACATTAGTGGGCCTACCCATAAACCTACCCTTTTATGGTCATCCGTACAACCCCTAACTAAAATCTAGAAAATTCATACTATGCAGGAGGATGGGATCACTAACCTAACTCCCGCAACTCCTGGATCGATTGACTCAAGCTCTCGTAACCTCCAAAACTCCTCCAAATGTTCTCATCAAATCACTATAGTGACGAGTACAAATGAGGTGGCATTATGGGCCCACCATCTGTATATAGTCCCATTTTCCAAAACTTCCACACTTAGTTACAAGAGCCCAAAACCTTTATTTCTCGATTCGTTCTTAGCCAAAGGATCCTGGTCCCTTCATATACACATTCACATTCCCCAAGTCATCATTTTAACTTGGCCCTTGGGGAGCATTTTTCTCACGTCACGTTCAGGTACGCATGCTTATNGTTCAAAATTATCACATAGTTGTTATATGTTGTTTATCATCAAATATTGTTCACGTTGGGTATTTGGTTTTTATGTGTTCAAGTACTTGGTCATCACAAAAGATGCAACCCCTTCAGGTATATGTTTGATACTGACATCTAATTATTCCCTCTGAAAATCAATATCATCTTCCAGTCATATCCTTCGACGTTCACCTTTAGGGTCCTTACATCTGGCTCTACAGTACCATCTCCTCTGCTGCATTTTGGTACTATCACCCAACAAAACTCTCCCCCACATGAGTTGTCCCATTCATAGTTCCCCTTGGAAACTTGACATTCATGCTGCTTTCACCCCTAGGGATGGGAGTCTCGATATTGTTATGCACTTCTGAGAATAAGCCACGTACTTCTCCTCATCATATAACTAGAATTCCCAACGAGCTCCCAGGTTACCTCATCTTGGTTCTATTGACTGCACCTCCACAATATCATTATCCCTCCATCTCATCCACCATCAATTTTCTCATCTCTAGATTTCCCTCCATTCATTTACCTCATACAAAAACTCACCCATGGGCCCCCCACCCTCCATCAGTTCTCTTCGCAACTTACACCCTCACAAGCCAATCCATCTCGCACTAGGGCACACATTTCTGTATCTATACACTCATCCCAAATTATCCTGTATTTATTTCATAATTGTAAAAATATTTTGTTTCCAACATTTACTTAGCGTTTTTTCATCACCCCTGATGATTTTCTTTTTCCCGGCAATGCAACCCATGTCACCCTTGGTTGGGGCCTCCACTCTCCTTTTTTCTAATTTTAAAATTGTTCATGAACCCCGAGTATCTCAATATCCATGTACCCTTGATGTTTACGTTTGTCCACTTTGTCATGCCTCTGGCACATTTTAACCCCATATCTAGTCATCCCCCTAACACTAAATACAGTTTTACAGTTGGTGCCAATCATCGTTCAACACGCCCCAACCAAGGACAGTCTTGAGTCTCACCACATCTTGGCTATGTTCATGTTTCCTATCAATACCTAATCTCATATTAGTGGATTTCATGAAGCCCTTTTCTTCTTGGAGTCGTGTCTCCCTTTCTGTCGACATCAACACAGTTTCTAGAAGGGTGACAATATCTTGACTCACATTACCTTTACGATGAGGATTTTTAGATGACATAGAGAGAATCATCATTTCTCTTTGATTCTGTTGACCACCATAACATTCGACTTCAGCAAAATCTCATGTTACGGTGGGTCTTACAATGTGACTATTTTGCAGTTATTTTGTACTAGCTAAAGACCTCTTAATTTGTTAGGCCATCAATGCCTATGAGTCATCAACACTTCTTACGGGCATCCTGGCCTCATTTCAGAGTATGCTCACCATTGAGAATTGCCATCTTTCGTTATCTACCACCCCGGAGGGCATTGCAGTTATCTACATCAGCATACATCTTCAATTATTGTCTTACATTTCAGGTTACATGACACGAGCATGGGGCATGCCCACCTCTTTTGTATACATATTTTATTTTTTTCTCCATAGAGAAAGGTTTGGGTCCCACACTTTCCACTCTCCCTCTAATGGATCACTCTTGCAATTCCTCTCAGCACTCTTCATTAAAGTGGCACTCTCAGTAGAAGAAACATTGATGTATTTCGGCTATACATATGCTCCTAGCCTCACACATGAGGGGGCATCTGTTATCACTGAAATTTCATCCACAAAATTGCATGCAAATGGTTATGGAAATACAATAATGCCAATAGAAATTAGTTCACCTGCAGCACTAAAATGCATTTCAAAAGGAAAAAACTATATAATTGGGAAAAAATTGACATGCGCAAAATCACTAAAGGAAGCACACACACAGTGCGCTGGCCAACAAATCCCTCAGAGTGCACAATGTGCAAAATGTGTGACTATGTACAAGAAAATCCATGCACTCCTATGAACGACACATTTATGGTTCTTGTCAGCCCCCTGTTGATGAGTGAAATCGTCCGTTCGTCGACTGAGAGAGTGGAACTGGTCCGGGGTTGTCTAATAACCCAAGCCGTTTGGGATGAACCACCCTGACGGGTTTAGCATCTCCGTTGGCTGATCTAAGGTCCTAGGAAAACAAAAAGAAAACTAATCTAAACTAACTAATCTAACTAAAACTAAATAAAACTAACTAATAAACTAATCTAACTAAAACTAACTATTAAACAAACTAAACTAAAACTAATTATTAAAATAAACTAAAACTAAAACTAACTATTCTATATATACAATCTACTAACCAATACTATACTAACTCTAACTAATTAACTATCTAACTATTTAACTGAAGTATAACTTATTCACAAAATGTACAATATCTACAATTTACAGATTTAAATAAAACCTGAAAAAACTCATTGATTTTCTGCCCTAAGACGATGAAAGATACTTTTGTTGATTTTATAATTTTATGGGCAAAAATAAAATAGAAAATTGACTAAAATAAATCACTAATATACTAATTCTAACTACACATCTAACTACTAATATAATACTAACAAATTAACCAAAATAAAATAAAAACTAACCTGGAGAAACGCTCCAGATTTGCCCTATGTATGATGATTGCGCTAGCTGATCGGAGGGAGGAAACCCGCACCAAATTATCTAGGAGATTCTCATAAACGATAGCTACAGTGCTCTTCAAGTGTGTTTACAGGACAAACAAGACATAGAAATCACAACAATCATATAATTTATAAATCTCCACAATTAGATAAATCCGTATGTAAAGACTTATACTAAATAATTCAATTGATGAACAAGAGAAATCTGTCATTCATAAATTGAACCAAGTAATTGTTGTGTTTTTAAATGTTGAAAGAAATAAGACATGGATCATATTAATTAACTCATATCATTTTGCAAAAGACTATGATAGCTAAAGTAGTCACTAATCCAATACAAATTGATAAGCATAAACTTGAAACAAAAGATTGATATTATGAAAAGCGAAAGCTGTAGAAGAACATCAAGTTCTGTCTCAATTTGTATTAGGAATCCATAGCCTAGTTCTCCCACAAGTGAGGATGCTCCTTATTACAAAAATAATAAGTATTTATAAGTTTTCCACAGGGTAAAACCTCCTTGTGGAATTTATCAAAACTGTTTACATAAATCTGGGAAGATATCCCAATCTTAACTAAACTAGGAAACTACAACTAAAAATAAACACAAAAATATCCCCTAGCCTACCCAATTTGTCCCATGCAATTCGAATTTACCTGAAAAGGACCAAAAATGAACAAGTTAGAAGGATTCTTTATTAATAAAATGATAAAAATCTATTCCTATAGACTAGCTACAGAATCTTGCGATTCTGTAGCTGGTCTAAATAAGACACAGAATCAGCATTAAAAACGATTGAAAATCTTTTTAAGAATCAAATTCAATTAACATCCAATAGCTATTTGAAAACGAATCATTTAATTTGAAAATTTTATACCATTCGAAATCAAACAGGATCAAAATCAATCAACCAAATATAGAAATAGGTGTACTCTGTTTTGTTTCATACCACAAAGTCAGGTGACAAAATTATATGGACAGTAATGCAATCGTTTCATAACAACTCAAAATAAACATAATCAAAACAATTCGCAAGCAATGGTTATGCTGCCTTATCAACAGGAGATATGAATCTGACAAATCGTTATAACACAACAAATGTTTCATGCCACAAATAGAGCAATTCAAACTGGCGCGAAAATCATTTCAAATAAAATCATAACAGGATCAATTGATTGGCACAGAATTCGTAATTTGTTATTGCAAATTGGGCAAGTAAGATCAAAATCGTTCATTTGACAATGAATAATAATCAGATTTGACAAAAATCATGAACATTGATCAATTTGTTTTTATAAATCAAATGGAGCAGCAATTAAAACACGAATCCAGCTCATAAAACAATCTTCCCAACTCAAAATATGGGATAATCCAATCGGAATTAGAGCGAATTGAACAGAAAAGGTTTTAACATAGTCATTATGAATCCAAAACCATTCGACGATACGGGCACATTTGCACAGTCTTAACTGAGAGCATTGTTTTCATACGAAACAGAGTAGTTCCTTCCAAATTGAAACCAAACAGAGTTGTATTCATGTTCTGAGAAGATCACAAGATCGTAACAATCAAACTTATTGAAATCGCTTTCCAATTGAAACATATGAACCATAACGAAATCAAATCCAAACACGATCATATTCTAAATTAAGCATGAAAAACCTCATGTTTGGAGTAGATGTAAACGAATTCAATTGAAAGTAAACCCATCAGTTTTGATAACTTAGTCAAATCAAATCTAATCAAAAATCATTCAAATCCTGATAAAAATCTACCGGTGACTAAACTAGGAATGATCAAATCATGTATCAAAACGAAACTCAATTTATTTTTAGCAAAGAAAAACAATGTACAGGTCGAACACCGAATGACAAAGGTATTTGAATGAGAGACAGAGCTATTTGAAAACGGAATTCAAATCATTATATTAACCTTGATCGTTCATAAAACTAAAACAATATCAAAATTCATACCTGTATGGCTGGATTACGACAATTTAGAGTTGATAACGGCTGTGGCTGATTCAACATTCTTAAAAAAGGATGGATTCGATCGTCTTCTGCTTTTTATCAGTTGCTTGGAGTTGGTCTCTTTGACTGATCAATTCTGCAACTTGACTTTCCAGCGATTGAATTTTCCATTGAAGTAGGGGAACATCAATGTAGTATTGTTCCAACCACAAATTGCATTGGTCACAGGACAACTATGAGGGTTTTGAAAGAGTAGGTGAGGGTTTGGACATATGGCTGAGGGTTTCGTTAGGCAATTTAATCCCTGGGTAACTGGGATCGTTCCTTAGGCAAGGGGGAAGATTCATCACGAAATCATAAGGTGGTTCGGGGCATAAAGCGTGCGAGTAAGGGTACTCACTAGCTAGAAAATGTTCTATATCAGAATCTAAATCCTCACTAAGGACATTAGGCTTCGACTCAGTAGAGGGTTTAGGTTTGTTCCTTTCCATTCTTGAAATAAGCCGAGCGTTCCTTTTACCCTTGGTATTAGCAGTAGGGTTTGCCTTGGGCTTTTTGCTTACAGGATTTTTTATAGTCTCGGCCTTCCCAGTTCCAACGTCCGATAAGTCAATAGGAGGGTCGACCAAAGGCTTACGAGAGGGAGACAGGATATGGAAGGGCACGGGTGGCTGAACATTGGTTTCAGTAATCACAGGCTTGTCAACCTGTATAGGGTTCGTGTCATCAAAACCATTTCGAGCAACGAAATCTCTCCAACTATCACCATGTAAACTCAAATGATAAACAACAATAAGTTTAATGACTCCATGGTGGAACAGGCTACTGTCAACCTTCTCCCTTTTAAACCTTTTCAACATTTTATACAGGCTGCGCTGAAAGTAGAAAGGCATATTCAATGAGTATCCCATAAAATTCATTAGCAAACCCAGGTGGTAGAGAAACACAAGTCCATACCGACCCTCACAGGTCATGAATTGTTTGACTACCATCAAAGTATCGTGCCATCGTGGTTTAAGTGCAGAGATGGGCATACCTCTGTCACAAGAGGTGACTTTGCGCGAGACGAATAACAGTGTCCAAGGCACCTCTTGGACCTTAGAATTTTTGAACCAACGCTGTCCTGAGGAGGGTAACCTTGTAGCAGAGCTAATATATTTCTCATCAATTTTCAACTGGATGTCACCCACCTTGGCTCTACATCCATCGAAGGTCATGGCGAACTGTTGTCCAACATATAGATTAAAACCCTCGAATCAATCTATGAAGGTGAGCCATTCGTTTTCCTCCAAGTATTTGTGGGCATTGTCAAACATTAACAAGGCTTGGTTGTCATTTGGCTTGATTTGCACGACCGGTGCCATGGAGACGAGCACACGATAAGCCCATGGTTTGGGTCATAGCACACACAGGGGTAAAATGCATGCTGGGCTATCCGAGCTAACAAGGGTAAATGATGAGTAAGGGATAGGCATAAATTCCATCATGCGAAGGTGGTGGAGTTTATCTCTGCCATGCAAAATAGTTATTGCCAATAGTACAACCGTCGGCTTTCATAGCTGTTCTACCCATTATTCTATAGTTCAACAATCATGTCACTTGGTTGACCAATAAAACCAATAGTAAATGCATACACCAACGGGTGAAATCAACCATAGTTGTAAACCATCAATCATACAATTTGAAACCAATATCAATGTTCAACCATGCGCCAATGTGTATATTAATAGTTTAACCAATGTGTCGAATGGTGTTCATAAAATCAACATACCAATAGTTATGATAACATAAACATAGGCATTGTATTAAAAAGATTTAACCATAGTCACCTATGTATTTTCATGAAACCAAAGTTCAAGTAGTTCAAATAACATATAAATCCAAGAGCTAATGTATTACAAATTTAATGAAACCAGGTCACAAAATCAATCAAAGCATGAGTATTGATCAAAAGATCTTGTCAATTGGATAATGATAAGTGAAATGTAAGCGCAATAGACATTTTGACAAGAAGGATCATGACAGTTCAAATAATGATGTCAATGCGACTTTGAAAGACTTAATTTTTCACGCTTACAGTCGTGAAAAAAAAATGACGATAAATGTGCAAATGTCACAAAAGAAATAGAAATGTCGTTTATTTGAAAATTGCGATGAAAAATTGGTGTTTGTAAAACATGGGTGTATTCAGCTTATAAGACAATGAAAAAAATGTGGGTTGGTTGCCAACAATGGCGACACACTGGTAGAAGCAGTTATCTCTGCTAAAAGAAACAAATTCAGATTAGGATAGCAAAGATAATTCCAACTCAAAAATAACAACCAGAAAGTTGTATAAACATCATTATTAACCAACTATTCCAGTAGTGTTTCAAAAGATGAAAACTGATAACAGTCCTAAGATCATCAAGTCACGACATTAAAGATATAATCTTCAATACTGTTGGCATGGCCACTACTGCCTGCAGGCGTCCATAGCCTCGACAGGGTTACCGTTTAACCCACTCTGACATCTGTATCCTGCCAAGAAGTTCTGGATCAGAATAAAGGACATTAAAGAGGTTTCTTTTTTTGCAATATTTTCATATACCCGACATTGCTTCGTTGCCAGCAGGCCTGTTCAGTACCCCAACGAAGTTGTCTGAGCACCATGCATGCATTTACCCCCTGCCAGCGGACTTGTTCAATATCCCAACAGGTTTACAAGCACTTCCCATAGATCGTTTATTGATTTATTTTGTTTTTGTTTTTCAAAGATACATAGTTGAGTAGGGTGACGCATGAAAATCATGATATTCTAACACATTTTTCAGACCTCATCAGAATTTTTTAGAACTGTCCTTTATTTAGATCCAGAGATGTTTTATTTACAAAAACAACTTCCTAAGTAGGGAGACATCTTCTGAGTCATTCCTTTACGAAATAGGGACAACGTAAAAATATAATATATGATCATGACAAACTTTACTCGGAGATTGAAATCAATGGACTTCTTTCAAACAA
>JASDQU011402681.1:102695-122331 GCA_032191745.1 Picea mariana | reverse complement strand
AGCTTGGGTTCTTACCTCTTCTAGCTTCATCAAAGCGTTAATTTAGTTTTCCAAAGGAGGGAAATCTTCTTCTTGGACTTTCCGTGACAACTGAAGTGAAGGGAGAAGAAGGTGAGGTGGCAAAATTGCTTCTCTGCCATATACGAGAAAAAAGGGGGAGTTACCTATAGCGGCTTTTGGCATTACCCTATCAGCCCACAACGCGTTTAGCAATGCATTGTGCCAATTCTTTTGATTTTCAACCACCGTTCTCTTGATTATTTTGATTAAGTTCTTATTTGTGGATTCTGCCAATCCGTTCCCCTGGGGGTAATAGCTAGCAAAAAACTTTAGCTTCATTCCTTTTTCCAAATCGAACATGCTCATCTCAAAAGAGGAAAAGTAAGAAGCATTATAAAAAACTAAACAGTCAGGGATACTGAAGCGAGTGATAATATTCGAATTGAGAAAGGCAATTACCTGACTGGTGTTGACAGTTCTTAGCGCAACAGCTTCAGACCATCGAGTAAAGTAATATGTGGCTGTCACAATAAACTTGTGTTGTTCTGAGGATGGAGGGTTAATTGGACCTATGATATCAAGGCCCCAGTGATGAAAAGGAGAATCTCCTGTAACGGGTTGCAAAGGAAAGGCTGGTTTTTGTAACCGCCCTGATGCTTTTTGACAGATGATACATTTAGGACACAAGGCATGGGCGTCTCTAAAAAGTGTGGGCCAGTAATAACCGGCTCTTAAAACCTTATAAGAAGTGGTGTCACCACTGAAATGACCACCAGCTTCTCCTGCATGCAACTCGAGCAAGACTTTTTCTGCTTTGTCCTTTTCGAGGTAGTGCATTAGTATGCCATCAAAACTCTAACGAAACAGAATACCATTAACCAGATGAAAGGAGGCAGAATTTAATATCAACGCTCTTATTTTGGTGGGATCAAGGTGACAGGGGGCTGACCCATGTTCAAGACAGAATCTTATATCGTCGTACCAAGGACTAATAGGGTTTTGTGTGCAATAGATTGGACTTTGATCACTTTGCCCTAGGTTTGACGTATCATTTTCTTCTTGCTGTCGTGCTGTCGAATCAACAACCAACTTGCATAACCCTTGGCCTCTCCCTATTTGAGCTGGGGTGATTTCTAAGTCACACTCTTGCAAGGAGGTGACCCAGTAGGCTCTCTTTTCTCCTAGTTCCTTCTGCACTAACAAGTTCCTCACGGCTGGGTAGGGAACAATGACTTTCGTCCTTGACTTCAAAAGATAGGACCGAAAGTGTTTGACTTATTTGAAAACAACGTAGGATTTTCGATCTACCACTGGGTAATTAAGTTCAGCGCCTTTGAAAGCAGAGCTCATAAAAGAAATGGGTACTTCATTGTTCTCGGCATTCTTTTGTGTTAAGACGGCGGCATAGGAACGGTCAGAAGCAAAAGTGTAGAGTGTAAAGTCTTGAGAAAAATCTGGGCTCATGAGAGACGGAGCATCTGTTATGGCCTTCTTTATTGCATTAAAAGCTTGGTTTTCTATGGGTCCCCAGTGATATTGGATGTCTTTCTCAATCAAATTCTCTAAAGGCCTGACCATTTCGGAGAATTTGGGGACAAATATTCTCACGAAGTTAGTCTGGCCTAAGAAAGACTGCATAGATTTTTTGGATGTAGGAGGGGGGAGTTTCACGATGACTTGAGTCCTTTCGGGGTCGATAATCATCCCTTCACTAGACACAATGAATCCTAAGAGTTTACCCTGTTCTACTACAAAGATGGACTTTTTAGGGTTCAAGGAGATGATGTATTTACGACATCACAGTAGGACGGCTTGTAAGTGAGCTAGATGATCGTTTTTTATTTTAGAAAATACAGTCACATCATCTAAGTAAACTACGACGAACTGATTGATTAAGCCTCAAAAAGCAATGTCCATTGCTCTCTAAAAAGTGGCACCAACATTAATCAATCCAAAAGGCATTTTACGATAAGCATAAGTGCCCCACGAGGTACGGAAGGTAGTTTTTAGTTGGTCTGGTGGAGACATCAGGACTTGGTTGTATCCTGAGAAACCATCTAGTAAAGATAGCCTCTCAGAACCAGATACATGTTGAAGGATCTGTTCCATGGGTGGGACAGGATAGTTGTCTTTATCAGACGCTTTATTGAGGTTTTGAAAATCGAGGCAGAGTCAAATTTCCCCATTTTTCTTCTGGATAGGGACAAGGTTGGAAACCCATTGAGTGTGCCTAACAGGAAAAATTGTCTTATCATTTAGGAGTTTATTCAATTCTTTTTGAATGGTCGGTTCGAGCTTAGGGTGCATTTTCCTCAATTTTTGTTGAAAGGGTAAGGTTTGGGGCTTCGTAGGGGTGACATGCTGTATGATATTAGGGTCAAACGTTTTGAGGTCATCATACGTCCATGCAAAGAAATATTTAAATTCTTTGAACAATTTAATAAATGCAGTTTTTTCTTGTTGAGAACATCCCAATCCTAGATTAATGTACTGAGGATTTTCATTAGTTCCTAAGTTTACTTTTTCATAAGATAACGAGGAACTATTGGTTTTACAATTGACCGTCTTTTTAAATTTATCTTCAAAATCATAAAACTTTTCTAGCCTAACTATAGACTTAGGGATCGAGTTTTCCATATCCGATGAAGATTCAGGAGTTCTCAGATCTGGTATTACTGTGAAATTGTGCAAATTGTCATCATGTGTGTGTTTGTCTATCACCGCGCCTTGAAAGGTTTCTTCCATGTGCAGAAAGTTAATAATCTGTCGATCGTCATCAAATACTCTCCAGTTCGTGATGTTGTCGGGAAGGGATGGCCGAAACAACAACTCAACTGAGAATGCGTCTGGGGACATGCCTTCTGTAGGAAGAAGCTTAGAAGCTACATTAGCTAATAAATCTGCTTCAGAGTTATTCAACCTAGGAATGGAATTTATATTGAAAGTGGAAAATTTGTTCATTAAATTCCATACCTCAGACTGGTAGCATTTGAGATGCGGAGAGAGACAATGGATAGAGTCTCTTACCTCTCTAACCACTATTTCAGAGTCGCCAAAGACGGTTAAATTTTGAATGTTCATATCTGAAGCTTTTCTGAGACCTTGCAGTAAAGCCTCATATTTTGCAGTATTGTTAGTACATTCAAATTCCAACCTACATGCTATCAATGTTTTGTTACCTGCCGGATCGATAATGACACAGCCTTCTCCAGCTCCTTCTTTGGATTTTGACCCGTCGAAATACAGAGACCAAATTTGATTTGCATCAGGTACATGGGATCATTGCGTGGAAGTTGCTGGCTGCATATATGCTACAATCTCGGACTTCTATTCTGGATTGGTGATAGGTGAAGCCTCAGCCATGAAATTGCTGAAGAAGGTGTCCATTCCTTGTACTTCAGTTGAATCAGTAGAAGGTGTATACGGTTCATTGGGATCGTTCAAATATGTGATTGTGAACTTGAGGTAGCACTCATGATTAACTTTGATTTTATTAGGCTTTCCATTCTCTGGAAGCCACAGATGGGACCAATCTGTTGTGAAATATCCATGTAGCTGCTCTGACCAGTCCCTGCTTAAAAACAGACCATACACTTCTAGAATATCCACAACAATTATATCAATAACTTGATGAACCTTGGGGTTAGATGATAATCTAATAAGCACATTTTTTAGTTCGCCTATAACTTTGACATTTGTCCGATCAATTTGTATGATTTTTAAAGTCGATGGTTCAACTTCAATGTTAATTTTCTGGCAAACAGACCAAGGCATCACATTGGATGACGCCCCTAAGTCTACCATACAATTTTGCACGTTTCTATTAAAGATCTCGAAAGTTAATAGAAAAGGAGGTACATTCTTGTGAGTACTAAGAGTAGTAGCTTGTGGCTTTTTACTTGCAGTTTCTAAAGGTACTTTATCTACATTATTTACATTATTTACATTACTTACATGAAGGCTTCCTTTATCTTGAGGATCAGGGCTATTTTTAGTGGAAGTCTTCTGGGGAGTTTTGCTTTGCACAACCTTATTACCATTTTTTCCGTTCTCTGAAATATTTTGCAACATTTTTTGTAACAAAAATGGAAACTTCAATAACTCATAAATAGAAATGTTAGCCCTTAACTTTTTAAGATCTTTAACAACATCATAATCTAAGTTGGGGTTTACATTGCTCGGTTTAGGCTCAGCTGATTTAGATTGTTTGGGAGGCGGAGTTGTAGTGTTTTCGGTAGAAGGTCTGTTTGCAGTCTTACTCCTGGTATTATAAGGATGAACTATTTCGAAGTTGGCTTGAAATATGCTATCCGAGAAGTGTCCAAAAATATTTGGAGAAGACTCTTCTTCTTGAATTGTCTCTTACTCAACTACCTCTTCAGGGATCTCAGGAGGCATCGAGTTATCTTGGGCTTCTAGAATTGTTTGAAGGGCGCATTGAAAACTTTCTAGATTAAGGCCTTCTGTGGTTGGATCGGGTCGGTTGGTGGGAAAAGGTTTCCAGAACGGGGGTTTGTAAGGCCCCTTGCTTGAGGAAGCTTCTTCGATCGACCTTTTTAAGTCTATAACTTGATTTGATAGTTTTTGAACAACTTTAATCATGTTTTCCAAATCAGAGTTTTCAGGTTGTGTTTTATTTTGAGTGGGTCTGGGGAGGATTTCAATCTTCTTTTTGGAAGAAGAACTAGTCTCATTTTCATTGCTAGTAGAGTCTTTCAAACTAAGTATATCTTTTTCGATCTGGTTGCCCTCTTCGAAGGATTCTAACAACGTGGCTTTCTTAGATCATTTAACCCAAATAGCTATACTTTGATGCAAGGCTTTAGTGTAGTATTCTATTATAAGACTCTCAGAAGGCATGGAATCCGTAGGGATTCGGTTTTTATGTGTTAAGAATCTTTGATTAAAGTCTTTAAATTTTTTTTTTGGGTTCATTTTTAACCTAGAAAGGTCCATGACTAGGACTTCTGGAGGCTTACCGTCTCTGAACTTTTCCAAAAAGCATGACTCAAACTTTTCCCAAGACACGATGGTATGGGGTTGTTGGGAAAAATACCATGTTGATGCATTACCCTCGAAAGTATAAGGGAACAACCTACAAACAACGTCTTCATGTTCGACATTGCGGAGTCTTATGGCTAACATAAGCTTTTTAATGTGATCTTCAGTGATCTATTTTGAGTCAGGGTCAAACTTTGGAAGCCATTTCTCCGGGTGTTAAGGTAAAGGATGTTGAGCTCCAGGTACAGCTACGGCATCCTGACCAAGCCAGGGTCTAGCAGGGTTGTTCTAATTTGCCATTGGGGTAGTGGGTGTGGAAGGCTGAGAAGGGGAATTGCCTTCATCAAAGGAATCTTCTCCAGAAGAGGAAGGAGATGATGGAGGTGGTGAAGGAGGTATCCCAGATCCTCCTGCAACACGATTTAAGATTGGATCTGAAGGATTCACAGTGAGTTTAGTGTCACCTAATTGTTCTCTGATATCAGAGAAGTCCAAAGGTTGGCCCCACGGATGGTTTGGTTGCCTCAAACGGGCTAAGTCACTATGTGTTCTAATAAGAGACTGACAGACAATCTCTTGTATGTCACCACCTGTAGGATGAGGGGTTTTTGGCTCAACTGTGATCTGTGGATCGTCGGTTGAAGTAGTTTTTGTTCGAGGGGGAATATTATCATTTGAAAGGCTTCTAGTCACTATAGGTGAGCGATTAGGGGGGGGAGGATTCTTGCGACCACCTCGTGCCATTAATTTAGTTCAAGCCCTCCTTCTAGTGCCATTTGTTGACAGGCGAAAACATCCGTCCTTCGACGGAGAGAGTGGAACCGGTCCGGGGTTGTCTAATAACCCAAGCCGTTTGGGATGAACCACCCTGACGGGTTTAGCGGCTCCGTTGGATGATCTAAGGTCCTAAAAAAACAAAAAGAAAACTAATCTAAACTAACTAATCTAACTAAAACTAAATAAAACTAACTAATAAACTAAACTAACTAAAACTAACTATTAAACAAACTAAACTAAAACTAATTATTAAAATAAACTAAACTAAAACTAACTATTTTATATATACAATCTACTAACCAATACTATACTAACTCTAACTAATTAACTATCTAACTATTTAACTGAAGTATAACTTATTCACAAAATGTACAATATCTACAATTTACATATTTAAATAAAACCTGAAAAAACTCATTGATTTTCTGCCCTAAGACAGCGAAAGATACTTTTGTTGATTTTATAATTTTATGGACAGAAATAAAACAGAAAAATGACTAAACTAAATCACTAATATACTAATTCTAACTACACATTTAGCTACTAATCTAATACTAACAAATTAACCAAAATAAAATACAAACTAACCTGGAGAAACGCTCCAGATTTGCCCTGTGTATGATGATTGCGCTAGCTGATCGGAGGGAGGAAACCCGCACCAAATTATCTAGGAGCTTCTCGTAAATGATAGCTGCAGTGCTCTTCAAGTGTGTTTATAGGACAAACAAGAGACATAGAAATCACAACAATCATATAATTTATAAATCTCCACAATTAGATAAATCCGTATGTAAAGACTTATACTAAATAATTCAATTGATGAAGAAGAGAAATCTGTCATTCATAAACTGAACCAAGTAATTGCTGTGTTTTTAAATGTTGAAAGAAATCAGACATGGATCATACTAATTAATTCATATCATTTTTCAAAAGACTATGATAGCTAAAGTAGTCACTAATCCAATACAAATTGATAAGCATAAACTTGAAACAAAAGATTGATATTATGAAAAGCGAAAGCTATAGTAGAACATCAACTTCTGTCTCAGTTTGTATTAGGAATCCATAGCCTAGTTCTCCCACAAGTGAGGATGCTCCCTATTACAAAAGTAATAAGTATTTATAAGTTTTTCACAGGGTAAAACCTCCCTGTGGAAGTTATCAAAACTGTTTACATAAATCTGGGAAGATATCCCAATCTTAACTAAACTAGGAAACTACAACTAAAACTAAACACACAAATATCCCCTAGCCTGCCCAATTTGTCCCATGCAATTCGAATTTACCTGAAAAGGACCAAAAATGAACAAGTTAGAAGGATTATTTATTAATAAAATGATAAAAATCTAATCCTATAGACTAGCTACAGAATCTTGCGATTCTGTAGCTGGTCTAAATAAGACACAGAATCAACATTAAAATCGATTGAAAATCTTTTTAAGAATCAAATTCAATTAACATCCAATAGCTATTTGAAAATGAATCATTTAATTTGAAAATGTTATACCATTCGAAATCAAACAGGATCAAAATCAATCAACCGAATATAGAAATAGGTGTACTCTGTTTTATTTCATACCACAAAGTTAGGTGACAAAATTATATGGATAGTAATGCAATTGTTTCATATCAACTCGAAATCAACATAATCAAAACAATTCGCAAGCAATGGTTACGCTGCCTTATCAACAAGAGATATGAATATGAGAAATTGTTATAACACAGCAAATGATTCATGCCACAAATAGAGAAATTCAAACTAGCATGAAAATAATTTCAAATAAAATCATAACAGGATCGATTGATTGGCACAGAATTCGTAATTTGTTATTGCAAATTAAGCAAGAAAGATCAAAATCGTTCATTTGACAATGAATAATAATCAGATTTGACAAAAATCATGAATATTGATCAATTCGTTTTTATAAATCGAACAGAGCAGCAATTAAAACATGAATCCAACTCATAAAACAATCTTGCCAACTCAAAATATGGGATAATCCAATCGGAATTAGATCAAATCAAACAGAAAAGGTTTTAACATAGTCATTACGAATCCAAAACCATTCGACGATTCGGGCGCATTTGCATAGTCTTAACTGAGAGCATTGTTTTCATACGAAACAGAGTAGTTCCTTCCAAATTGAAAAAAAACAGAGTTGTATTCCTGTTCTGAGAATATCACAAGATCGTAACAATCAAACTTATTGAAATCGCTTTCCAATCGTAGCATATGAACCATAACGAAATCAAATCCAAACACGATCATATTCTAAATTAAGCATGAAAAACATCCTGTTTGGAGTAGATGTAAACAAATTCAATTGAAAGTAAACCCATCAGTTTCGATAACTTAGTCAAATCAAATCCAATCGAAAACCATTCAAATCCTGATAAAAATCTACCGGTGACTAAACTAGGAATGATCAAATCATGTATCAAAATGAAACTCAATTTATTTTTAGCAAAGCAAAACAATGTACAGGTCGAACACCGAATGACAGAGGTATTTGAATGAGAGACAGAGCTATTTGAAAACATAATTCAAATCATTATATTAACCTTGATCATTCAAAAAACTAAAACGATATCAAAATTCATACCTGTATGGTTGGATTACGACAATTTAGAGTTGATAACGGATGTGGCCGATTCAACATTCTTGAAAAGGATGGATCCGATCGTCTTCTACTTTTTATCAATTGCTTGGAGTTGGTCTCTTTGACTGATCAATTCTGCAACTTGACTTTCCAGCGATTGAATTTCCGATTGAAGTAGGGAAATATCAATGTAGTATTGTTCCAACCACAAATCGCATTGGTCATAGGACGGTTGTGAGGGTTTGGACATATGGATGATGGTTTCGTTAGGAAATTTAATCCTTGGGTAATTGGGATCGTTCCTTAGGCAAGGGGGAAGATTCGTCATGAAATCATAAGGTGGTTCGGGGCATAAACCCTGCGAGTAAGGGTACTCGCTAGCTAGAAAATGTTCTATATCAGAATTTGAATCCTCACTAAGGACAATAGGCTTCAACTCAATAGAGGGTTTAGGTTTGTTCCTTTCCATTCTCGAAATAAGTCGAGCATTCTTTTTACCCTTGGTATTAGCAGTAGGGTTTGCCTTGGGCTTTTTGCTTACATGATTTTTTATAGTCTCAGCCTTCCCAATTCCAACGTTCGGTAAGTCAATAGGAGGGTTGACTGAAGGCTTAGGAGAGGGAAACAGGATATGGAAGGGCACGGGTGGCTGAACATTGGTTTCAGTAATCACAGGCTTGTCAACCTGTATAGGGTCTGTGTCATCAAAACCATTTCGAGCAACGAAAGCTCTCCAACTATCACCGTGTAAACTCAAATGATAAACAACAATAAGTTTAATGACTCCATGGTGGAACAGGATACTATCAACCTTCTCCTTTTTAAAGCTTTTTGACATTTTATACAGACTGCGCTGAAAGTAGAAAAGCATATTCAACGACTATCCCATAAAATTCATTAGCAAACGCAGGTGGTAGAGAAACACAAGTCCATATCGACCCTCATAGGTCATGAATTGTTTGACTACCATCAAAGTATCGTGCCATTGTGGTTTAAGTGAAGAGATGGGCATACCTCTGTCACAAGAGGTGACTTTGCATGAGACAAATAACAGTGTCCAAGGCACCTCTTCGACCTTAGAATTTTTGAACCAACGTTGTCCCGAGGAGGGTAACCCTGTAGCAAAGCTGATAAATTTCTCATCGATTTCCAACTAGATGTCATGCACCTTGGCTCTACAGCTGTCGAAGGTCATGGAAAACTATTGTGCAACATAGAGATTAAAACCCTCGAATCGTTGTATGAAGGTGAGCCATTCATTTTCCTCCAAGTCTTTGCGGGCATTGTCAAACATTAACAAGGCTTGGTTGCCATTTGGTTCGATTCGCATGACCGGTGCCATGGAGCCGAGCACATGGTAAGTCCAGGGTTTGGGTCATAGCACACATAGGGGTAAAATGCATGCTGGGCTATCCGAGCTAACAGGGGTAAACAATGAATAAGGGATAGGCATAAATGCCATCGTGTGAAGGTGGTGGAGTTTATCTCTGCCATGAAAAATAGTTATTGCCAATAGTACAACCGCTGGCTTTCATAGCTGTTCTACCCATTATTCTATAGTTCAACAATCATGTCACTTGGCTGACCAATGAAACCAATAGTAAAT
This sequence comes from Picea mariana, assembly GCA_032191745.1. NCBI lineage: Eukaryota > Viridiplantae > Streptophyta > Pinopsida > Pinales > Pinaceae > Picea > Picea mariana. The sequence continues at coordinate 112,347 of JASDQU011402681.1, read as the reverse complement.
GTATACACCAACGCGCGCAATCAACCATAGTTGTAAACCATCAATCATACAATTTGAAACCAATATCAATGTTCAACCATGCGCCAATCTGTATATTAATAGTTTAACCAATGTGCCGAATGGTGTTCATAAAATCAACATACCAATAGTTATGAAAACATAAACATAGGCATTGTATTAAAAAGATTTAACCATAGTCACCTATGTATTTTCATGAAACCAAAGGTCAAGTTGTTCAAATAACATATAAATCCAAGAGCCATTGTATTACAAATTTAATGAAACCAGGTCACAAAATCAATCGAAGCATGAGTACTGATCAAAAGATCTTGTCAGTTGGATAATGATAAGTGAAATGTAAGCGCAATAGACATTTTGACAAGAAGGATCATGATAGTTCAAATAATGATGTCAATGCGACTTTGAAAGACTTAATTTTTCACGGTTACAGTCGTGAAAACAAAACGACGATAAATGTGCAAATGTCGCAAAAGAAATAGAAATGTCGTTTATTTGAAAATTGCGAGGAAAAATTGGTGTTTGTAAAACATGGGTGTAGGCAGCTTATAAGACAGTGAAAAAAATGCGGGTTGGCTGCCAACACCCCCCAACCACTTATGGACCAGCTCCCAACCTGATTTGACCTCCATATCTGAGAGAAACCCAAATGGGGGGCTGGTCAAGGACCAAAGGGTGCCCTAAAAGGGGCCTTGTTCACACCAAGAACCAATTATATTTTTCCTTGAAGAAATTATAGAAATGAAATCCATGGGTGCACTAAGAAACCAATATCTACATATTATTGCTATGCTACCTCAATTCTCCCTTGAAAATCCTCTTTTCTCCTTGGATTATTCAAGCACCATTCCAATAGGCCATTCCACTCACCTCTTGAGGGAATATGCATTGATTTTCTTCATCATTTTCCATTTTCTTCCATTGGAAGAAGATATCTCCATTAGAAAACTCAAGAGCCCTCCCAACGAGGAAGAGGGGACCCATAAGTCCTCATTTTTCTCTACGTTTTTTTTCCAACTAATATAGTTTATCCATTGGTGGCATAATCTTGGTCACTGGTTGACTGTTTATGGTTATAAACTTTCTTATGCATTCTATTTTTTATTTTCTTAGTTGTTTTAGTTTGTTTATTTGTTTATTACATGTGTTTGGCTTGTTTAGCTCGCTCACAAACTTTTGTCTTGTCTATCAGGTCCAACTAGGCATGCAAGTGCCATTGTTTTTCTCACCCAACTGATGAAACAAGAACAACACACATAAATGATTTTAATCATTTGAAATTATTAACCTATTAGATTATTAGCTTCAATACAACTGCAGGCTTTCAATCATATCATTTGGTGAATATTTTTTTAATTTAAATGAAACAATATTTATTCAGTCAACAACTTATGTGCTATATCATTTATGTGTGTTAGAAACATGAATCATAAATGAAATGGAAAACATGCAAGAAAGGAAATAAAAAAATTAAAATCACACAACTAATAAATTAAAATAAAACTAACTGAAATAGAGGAAATGCACTCCTCACTCAGGGGGTCCTCCTAGCTTGGTGAATGTCATTGGAGAAACCTACGGAAATGAACTTATATAATTAAACACAATACATGGAATTGACAATTAATGAGAACTTTGTGGTAATCCCACATCAACAATACACCATTACAAAAGTTCGATATCATATCCAATATATTACTTGAAGGTTCTAATGATCAATATTTATACATTACAAATGGTATCTTGGAGATCAAAAACCATAGATCCATAAAATGTATTTAACTATGAAATAACACATATGCATTTACAATTTAGATTTGGGATATCTGTGGCTATACAAAATGAGTTTGTTAACCCACGTAGGGAGAAATTCATGACAATGTTGCATGGATTTCTCCTTTTCATTATCATTTCCACCTCATGGTTGATTTAGCATTGATCCAACTTGGGTACTCTGCCACTTGCTTATGCATTGACCAGAACTTTGACTTCGCCCATGTGTTGACTTTGCAGACTATGGATCTTGGATGATAGATGAGTGAGCATCTGGTGTTGATTTTGAATCATCTCCAAGTCACAATATCATTCTGAAATGCATTCAACCATATAGAACTACAATTCTGCTATAGAAAAATCAGTGGGTACAAAAATACTTAAGCTGCTACAAAATCCATGATTATGTAGCAACTTATTAACATAATAAATTTTTAAACTAATTTTCATAAGGAAGAATAGAAATATGCTAGACTGTTTAATTGTACCTTAGATATCCTTTGATATACAAATCTTGTATCTTAGAGAGATAATATTCACAAAAGAGGTGGTAATGGAGTATAGGATAGTTCATACGCATAGGTTTTGGAGGGAATTTTAAATAAGGAAGCGAAAAGAAGAGTATAATTCGAGGACCCAACAATATGATATGATTATGTTGGGGTTGTTATTCTTTTTGATGGTGATATTATGATTGCGCAAAGGAATCTATAAAGTAAGCTATATAATAACATAATATCCAAAAAAAATGTGTCTTAATGAAGTAATAAGGGGACTATGATAGCACAAGTGCAGAAGAGAAAATGGGGTGAGTAGGTGATTCACCTTGACATTTTTCCTTTGATAAATACTTAATTTTAGCTCATGCTTCCTTACACATATTTCCATTAACCATTGACTTTTGTGTTTGTGTGTTTGTGTGTGTGTGTGTGTGTCCAATTGCAAGTTTTTTTTTTCATTGGGAAGAGCATGAATATCATGCAAGAAAATATTTCTTCTTTCCATTCATCAAGGGTGGTGTGGGAGGGGGTGGAGAGAGAAATTATCAATACGTTTTCATCATTGATCAACATCCCTCTACAATATTGTGGGTATTTTTTCTCTCTTTGGTTAAGGTGAAATCTATCTAATTCCCATCGTTGTGATGTTTATTATGCCTACAATTGGAAATAGAATCCCATGTACTTATGGTTGGTAAAATTTAGTGCTTAAATATGAGACAAGATGGGATGGTTTCTATGAGAAAATGATTTTTATTTAATGTCCATAGTAGATTTTAAAATATTATAAAACATAAAACCTTGATATTGCTACTCATGGATGGTTTGGATCCAAGTGTTTTCTTTTATAGTTTATTCCCAAAACGTAACCCTTGGTTGCACCATGTCACTATATTCTCCTCACCACAAGTTTTCCAATGAGCCCTTATGTGCCTCAATTGGACCTCTATAGATCCATATATGGCCAAGTAAAAATGGAAATTTGGTGCTAGTAGATCTCTTCACATTCAATATGAGTCCTCAAATTGGATTTCATCAAAATTTACCCCCTGTGTTGAGGAATTTAATGTTCCATCGTTTATGTAGAACAATTCCTTCCCATTATATTATGCAGGAGAATGGAACCCTATTCATGTGTCCATAGCTATGTACTAGAGTTAATTTTTGAAATAAAGTGCCACCTTACAACATGAAGATAAGAGTGTTCCAACCCATCATTCATAGGCCACATTTCAACTTTCTTATTATTCCACATCATCTCCCATAGGTGTAACTTGTTTCACCTATCTGTGTGTCACTCACAAATAATTTAACCTTTACTAATCTACTGATGTGACAAATTTGTGACATGTCACATGACAGCGAGTTGTCATAAGTTTTCCCTTACAATAAATGATGGAATTTCTCCATGGGGAATATAGAGAATGAACAGAAGGGAAGTGTGGACAAGAGGTTGTGAGTTCAGAACCCGATGTCCCACACCAATTGTGGGTAGTGATGTAGACATAATATGAAGAGGTAGAGTGTATATCTAATGATGAAAATATAGAATACATAAATATATTAACAAAAAAATTTAAAGAAATATAAAGAATACATAAATATATTAGAAAAATAATTAAAATAAATATATTAACAATGGATATACTTTAATGAAAATGTAGTGTGAACACAATTACCTAATTATATATACATCCAAAAAAATGAACATATAAATCTCCTTTCCTAGTACAAGAATCCATAATGTGAAATATCTCCTAAAACACAATGGAAAATCTTGCAACAAAAAATGCATAGATGTGAATATGAAGACTATCCACTACAATATGGATGTCCACTGTTGTTCCAAAGTCTATACTTAAGGCTTAGAAGTACAGTGTCTGGGCATCCAAAAGTGGGTAAAGGGTAGAGAAGAGAGAAACGTCAACCTTCGGCAAGGGAAACTAGGGAAGATTTCGGTGTTGGCATTGTCTAGCTTCCAACTGTTCCTGAATGTTTATATCTTGTTCAATCGCTGCCCATGAATGTTCAAGTTCAACCCGGGTAGTGGTTGTTTTAAGAATAGTATCGAAAAGGTTTAATGCAATGTGTGTTTGATTTGATAATCCAGTTTCGATATTGGGTAGTGTTGGTACAGGGACAGTCATGGAGGAATAGTAAAATAAGAAAACTTTAGAGGGAAATTAAGTGTTGTCTCAATTCGGTCGTATAAAAGAGAGTTTACGATTTCAGAAATAAAATGGGGTAAAAATCAAAGGCTCTTTCCCGTAACTGAGTTATATTTTAATAAAATGTATGAGGTGGGAGAAAACATTTAGCTGTCTATCGAGTAAGGCTCCTATCAAGGGAGAATCTCACGTATAAACAGAAGAAGAAAATGTAAAGGAATCACCCGATGAAGCATAAAATATATAAATAATTCTGAAAGTGTTGACTAGTCTTATACGGGCTGATAGCTGGTATGGAGGAAAAATAGTAAACAATATAGAAAACCAAAATTCATTCACTATAGTAGAGGTTGTACTAAATTATAGTGAAGCATTCATCAGATACGAATATGAAATGAAACGAAATATGAGATACAAGAAAACAAACTCATAACATAGTCGTGATGAAATTGAGAATCTTCAGATTTGCTTTGTATTAACTCTCAAAACATAAAAACTCTGTTACAATCAACACAAAAAGGTCCATCCTTTTTTTCTTTCTTTCTATGGTGTATTTATACAGTTTTACAATAAGATGGAATCTCAATCGTTGCAAAATTTTTAGTTATGATAGGGAGGAGAGAAATCGCTCCATTTCTTCTTCTCTGTCTTTACTTGGTGCCAAAAGCTTGTCCTCGTGCATGCTCAGTACAGGTGACACATCTTTCAACCAGCCCAAATATCAGCCTTGACGGTTCTGCTTGACAATTGGCTTCAAAAGAGTAACAATCTCATGCTAATTGCGGCAGCCTATCTTCCATCTGTCTGTCTATGATGTTGATAGTGCATAATTGCGCAGTTGGTTTAATCATACATTTATCTATTTGGACTATGTCCACCATAGTCACTTGTGAGATGTCGGCTGAATCTCTTTCCTCTTTTTCATTTAAATCAAGTGAGATTTTTTCCATATTCATTTGAATCAATGCCTCGACATTACCTCCGCTATCAATGCCTAGAAAAAAGCCTCTTCTAGGGATTTCGTTAATCTCTTGGCTTGCAACCTGCCTTCTGAGATGTTGTGTTCCCATTCTTTCAATAGAATGTTTCCTCTGGTCTACCTCGAAATGGGGAACCTAGGAGTACTTCCCGAATCCCTATTTTTGGTGGCTATCATAGCCTTGAAAGGAGACCCATGTTGCTTCAGCTTCCCTTTCTCTAGCAATTAAATTCTCCAAAACTTAATTAACCAGCAAGCAGTTGTCCCGAATCACCTCTACCTTGGCGAGTAAATTTCGTTGGGCCACAGAGACCCTGCTCCGAATCTCCATCGCCTGGGACTGGAACATCCCGATATTTATCACTTTACTTTCGGCGATTTCCACCCTAGCCTGTAGCTATTCGATCAAATCTTTTTGCTGGCTCGCTAGCATCTGATCATCCCGAACCACCAGTTGTGCTTGTTCGAGCCTAGTCTTGAGAAGCTCTATCTCACTTTTATTGTCCATCCTTGCTTGCTCTATTCCTACACTCACCTGGTCTTTGGCAGCCTCCACTGTTGTGGCTAGTCTGGTTTCCAATGTTTTGATGAGGTGATTTTTTCGTTTCAGCTGGTTTTTCAAAACTCCAACTGAAAATTGGTTCGATGTGGCATATGCCCCTAATGTCCCAACTATTTCCGTGGTGAATTGTTCATTCTTATTGTCATTCCCATCAGTCATAACTTTATATTTCTTGACTGTCGACTCCCCTTCCTGATAGAATTCTCTCTTTACCACTGCCTTTCTCTTCTTATTGAAAAAAAACTCATTTGGAGGGAGCTCTTCCACCTTGATAGGCCTCAACTCTTCATTGAAGATCCACCCTGCATCAATATTTCCCTGATTTGACTGCAAGGGAGTGACTGATGTGATAGGATCTCCGATTTGCTTCACTGATTGTCCCGGAGTAGGGACCGGACTCTGCTTCTTTGGCAGGTCGGGATCCTTTATCTCTGCTTTCAGACTCTCAGTTTTCTCTCCCCCGTCCTGGTGTTTTTCTTGACCAGGAGTTGCATCCTTGGAGCCTTCGGCCTCTTTTTGTTTGATCTCCGTTGTACTCGGATGTTCACCCTGTAATACTTCGGGAAGACAACTGCGTTGATGTTCTTGGAATTTCAAAACATTGGCCATCTCTTCAGGTGCCAAGGTTTGTATCTGAGCTAAAATATCGGCATAAGATCTTGCGCCTCGGAAAATGTCATCTAAGGGTGAATTTTCATGTTCAAATCTCTTGAGTCCGCAACTGGCCAAATGATTACTCACGACCCTTTGCGTATCGTGCTTTTTGTATTATATATGGACCAACTTTAGGTCTTCCAGGGTTGCTGCCTCAACTTTAGCATGCCCGTAATCTAACAAAGAATATGAATTTAAATGAACATGAAAAGGTGGCCATACCTTTTTTGAGTATCCCTTAAGCTCCTTGCTTATACCACTGATTACTGTTTGTCTAGCAACCTCATGACAAGCCAGCCTATCGGGAATGAATAATGGCAATGCATGTGGGGGAACAAAAGCCCCAAAAACTTTGAGATACGAGAATTCAGCTTCTACATACTAGTCAACTATGTTTCTCAAATTTGTCACTATACTATTCGAGATCCTGGGTGGCAGGTGGCCAAAAATAGTGACATGCAGTGGTACCATCACCTAGTTAAGGATTTCATATACAAAATATGTCGCTTTGTTTTTCCATAATTTCAAATGATAGATGTGGATGGGCTCATCCTCTACTGGAGTCCAACTTCAGTTCATTAAGGGAAATGGTGTTAGAAAACACACGACGTCCATAATGTATGCAGACATAAAAAATGAAGAAATTTTTCCACTCTCTTTTTGTGCCCGATACTCTGTAACCCGACTCGTCAAGCTATTAGACAACATTTTTGCACAGTCGAAGGAACAACCTTCAGCGACTTGATATATTAGAGGCACCCATTGAAGAAAGAAATGTGAGGTGTCCTCTCTCCCGTATAATCTGCATGACATCATAGCTACATACTTGAACTATGGTTCCAAGGAAGCTATTGAATGTATACCATGATTGTCTGCCCTGAACTTCACAGGGTGCGAAACCAAATCTCTTATTAAGCTAGACATAGTCTTGTCATACTGCACATATTCCTTCTGTTTGGATTCTTCCAAGAATTTGGAATCATATGTAAGATCGGATGTTGTGGGAAACTTGTACATAGCTTGCAGATGTTCAGGTCTGAAAGTCCCAATGGTGACCTTCTGCTCATTCATGATGGTTCTGGTTGGTATGTCCACATGGTATAATGCCCATTGGACCATATCTTAATAGGGGAGTAGTCGTGGCCTGGCCACTACTTCATGCATTCCCAACTGAATGACGATCTTATACTTGGTGGTTATGTCATCTTTTTCATTGTCGCTGGAATCATCGGAATAATCCACTAATTCGGCCTGTAGAACATCAAAAATGAATGACCAGTTCGGGACAGATTCGACACTTCGAGGTGAAGTATCAGTGACATTTTCCGAACCTTGTCCCGAAATCTCAATGCTGGCTTTGGATGCTTTTCGTGGGGCCATGACGGGAGATCCTGCTTTGGCTCTTCTGCGATAAAAGTACGTATACATACATAAGTTAGCTCAATCAGAAAGTGTGCTCTGCGTAATATAGAAATGAATTTGTTATAACAAATAACAACTCTATATATATTCAAAAACTCAGTACTTTTTAGAACATATCTCTCAAATCATGTTTAGAAATAAATTTAGCAATAAAAACTCAATCTTTATTCGTCGATTCACCTTATTTCTAATTAATGCCATAAATTTTGGCAGTTTGAAATGTCAGTTGGCATAAGGAAGAATTAATACTACCTCGTAAACTGTGCAAGCATCAAAACACGGGAGATATTGATTTATCTTAATTAATTCGGTTTTACCAAAGTTAATTAATCTTTCGGTACTCGTTGTATCGGGAATTTTGCTTTAACCCTTTGAACCTCTAACCCCCGAATTTGCGATGATTGATTTCGGTTAATAAAAATGCAATTGTGATTAGGCACTTAATTAATTACGTAATTATTTATATTCCCCATATCGCGACTCGGAGCTTCGAAGGTAAGTTTCTGGGAAGTTTGCATGCCGAGCTGCGAAACTGCGAGATCACGATATTACGTTTTGATTAAAAGGGAATATAAACTCGGATTAAGTGTTTAATTAATTATGTTCATATCTTTATCATGACTTCACAATTCGGGGCTTAGACAATGTAGCTTTTTAAAGAGAAAACGTCGAGTGGCGAATTGTCGACAAAACTTAACCATGGCTTAGATTTTACCTTTAACCTTGACACGGGTTACTAAAATAAGGAATTCGTGGTTTCAACCATCGAGGTTACGCTAACAAGACTTTTGGAATTAATGAAAGCCGAGGTGCAAAGAACCAATGATGTTTAATCATGATTTAGGAAAAATTTACTCTCGTTACTGCCCTGGGTAAAAATTTAAAGCGATTTCGCCATTTCGTTGCTCAAGACTTGTGAACTACATGATCTATAGCATCCAACCTACGAAATCCCAAGGTAGAACAAAAAAGGGGAAAATTTTGACGAAAAGTAGAGCTCGCCTCGAGAGTACAACAATTATCGCTCCTTGCATGATAAGACTTCAAAGATTTTGAAACCACAGATGGAAAATACGAAAACCATCTTTCGATTTCAAGCATTGAGACATGAAATTTGAGACGGGATATAAAATACAAAGGAGTCTCCAACATAGGCTCCAACTAGGGATCCTGTTTTCTTGTAAAATGGGAAGAACAGTAGACCACGTGCCAATATTGGGTAAATGGAGTTAATAGCTTCAACCAGGCGAAAAGGTTCTTGAGAATAGGGTATCGAAGGGGAAAGAGATTTCATTTTTTACCTTGAAAATCTTTTCAAACTCAGATACTCTTTTTAAAATTAGCCATAGTCCCTTTCACGACTTTCCCTTTCCTGTTACTAAATTCAGGTCTGCCTTAAGACAATCAAAACAGTTCTATGGGACCCAATAGATCTTGTGGCTATCAACTTGCATCAAAAGAAGAAGATTATATGTTTTTAATTAGGAAGTTTTGTCTGAACTTGGGATGTAGATCAGGTTTTCAAAAAGAATTGGTTACCAGAGTAGAGTGATCTTCACATATAAAAGCCTTACAT
>JASDQU011402681.1:80400-102595 GCA_032191745.1 Picea mariana | reverse complement strand
CTATCTTATAATTTGCTTTTTAGAGCGTGAAGATGGGGGCAATCAGTTTGTATCAGGGTTGATATCTGTGTAATATTTTTCATTATAGGTCTGTCAACTTACTTTGATTACTCGGTACCAACCTTCCCTTGACCTTCACAACACCTTCGTTCTCAGGGAAAGAAGGTAAAATAACTTTCTTAGGGAATTCTATTTGAGCAATCTTCAATCCTCCGATATTGTTGAAAAACCTAGGAAGGTTAGGATCACTTTAAGCATCCCTTCGTTTATCAGGGGATCTAGGAGTTGTGAAGACCCGTTTTATTTCCACCATCTTCTTTGAAGCTCACGAGGTTGAGAAGAAAACTTTTATCCCTTCTTATGCAAAATGGAAAGATGCTGACTTTTTAAAAGGTAAACCCAAAGATAGAAAAGGGTGATAGGTAGTGACCTACGGAATGAAAATATAGAGGTCAAAAATTCAAAATTGATTCTTGTAGATCTTTTTTGGGGGTACTTTACTTCGGCTGACTGATTTTAATTTGAGTGAATCGTTTAATTTGTCTTATTTTTTCGTAGATCATCAAACAAAGAAAAAACTCTGTTATTTATTAGTTCAGACGATGTTATTGTTTGAATGAGGTTACCTCGGTTTTCTTTAATAGTCCTTTAGAACATGTCCTTTAGGAAATCTCATCTTTACCTTTTCGTTTCAATTTCTTTCACAATATAAAAATCTTAGGTATCACCTGTTTAAGCCGATTTATTTCTGACACCAACTTTTGTTTTACTTCTCCTTCTTGTTTTGTGTGCAGCTAGAATCCTGTAAGAGGAAAATATGAAGGTTATCGAGGCTATCCGAAAGGCGTTGAAATTTCATGAAAGAAAAAGAAAATCAAAAAGCAATGCGTAAATGAAAAATATATATATATATACAATATATATATATATATATAAGTATACAAAAAAATTATTTTATATATATATAGACGACTATTATGTCATATAATGCTTTAGATAATGCCCGTTGATAGGGGCGTTGAGGATTTCACCGCATATATTTTCCACTAGGAAAGAATTTTTTCCCTCCAGAGCCAAGACTCTGAATGACCCATACCAGAGGTGGTCAAATTTACCATGTTTTGCTGCTTCTTTCTTTCTTGCATCCCATCTTAATACTGAATCACCTGGGAGTAAATCTTTGTCCTTTGCTCTACGGTCGAATAATGCCTTCATGTCATCTTGGTATTTTTGCAACTTTTCATCTACTTTGACCCTATGTTGTTGAACCTCAATCAACTGATTTATCCTCTTGGTGACATGATTGGGTTCTTCATTTTGATCTTCCCATAACTTCATCACTTGAAGCACTAGGTTTATAGGTAGCACAAAATCTATCCCATATACCATCTGAAAAGGAGAAATGTTGATAGAACTTTTTGTGCTTATGCGATTCACCCACAATGCATATTTTAAGTGCACATGCCAAGACCTTTTGTTTTCATCCAATACCTTCTTCATTATATTTACCAGGCTCTTGTTGGATGACTCAGCCAATCCGTTTCCCTGGGGGTAATACGATGTGGAATGGCCAAGAATGATGTTATACTTTTGACAGAAGTTGATCATAGCCATAGATTTAAAGGCTTGCGCATTGTCTGTAACTATCTTTCGGGGGAAACCAAATCTAGAAAAAATATTATCTTCTAAGAAATCGTTTACCACTGAGTCTGTTGCCCTTTTGGTTGGAATGGATTCCACCCATTTAGTAAAATAATCTGTTGTGTTTAAGATCCACTTGTGTTGAGCACTGGAATGGGGATTAATCTTGCCTATGAAGTCTAGACCCCATTGCTGAAATGGAGCTTCATCTTTGACTGGAACTAAAGGCAGTGCTGGGAGCTTCTGTTTACCTGCAAATAGTTGACAAGTGTTGCAGGCTCAGACTTTGGCATTAACGTCCGAGAAAAGTTTTGGCCAGTAGTATCCAGCCCTTAGAATTTTGTAAGTTGTAGCTCTCTAAGCGTGATGCCCCCCATAGAATCCCTCATGAAATTCGTCTATAACCCGCTCAGTTTCCGATTCGACTAAACAGACTAATGAGAAACCAAGTGGATCTTTCCAATATAGCTGACTTTCAGTGATACAATATTTAACCATATGAAGTTTTAAAGTCCTGACTTTTGATGGTGATAGCTCATTTGGGCATTTTAGAGTTAGCAGGTATGATACTATGTCTCTGTACCAGCCTGATGATATGAAATTCTTTTCAATCTTGTTTAGGTCTATTTGATCATTCAGCTCGTTTAGGTTAATGTATCCATCGCCTTCCTGCAGGCAATTGATGCCTAGGGCTCTGAAATTTGACTCAGCTAAGAGTTTGTCTAGGCCTTGTCCTTTTATCAATTTGGTCGGTTTGACTTCCAGATCAAATTATTGGATTTTGGTGAGCCATCGCCCTCTTTTTCCATTGCTGTCTATTTGTACTAAAATATCTTTCACAGAACTGGTAGGTACGTATGCAATTATCTTGGAGTGTAGTACATACGTTCTGAATGCCTTTAATGCTTTTACCATGGTGTATGCTTGTTTTTCTATTATATCATACTTCAGTTCTATGTCTCTAAGGCTCTTGCTGAAAAAAGTGATCGGTTGTTCGAAACCTTCTTCATTCTTTTGTAGGAGGACCGCGGCAATAGTGTGTTCGAAGGCAAATGAGAAAATAAGAAAATCTTTTAGATAGTCGGGGCTCGCTAACACAGGTTCCTTGCTTATGACTTTCTTAATATGTGCGAATGATGCTTTAGCCTTGGTTGTCCATTTTACTTCGCTGTCCTTCTTCAACATACCTGTGATTAGTTTTACAATCTCAACGAAATTCGGGATAAATCTTCTTAAAAAATTTATTCTTCCTAAGAAAGATTGAATCTCTTTTACATTTATGGAAATATTTATAGTATCTATCGCTTCAATCCTCTTAGGATCAATCTTGATTCCCTCCCTAGATATGATATGACCCAAAATGTTACCTTCCCACATGGAGAAATGTGATTTCTTTGGATTTAAAGATAGAGAAAACCTGCGGCATTTTTCGAATGTCTGTTTAAGATGTATCAAGTGTTCTTTGTCGGTTTTAGAGAAAACCATCAAATCCCCAAGATAAATGACTACGAACTTATCCCTTTCATCGATAAAAGCGATGTCCATAGTGTGCAAGAATGTGGCCCCTGCATTCATCAAACCAAAAGGCATTTTATCATACATGAACGTACCCCATGGTGTGGTGAAAGTGGTTTTTTCTCTATCTTGTTCATTCATGGTGATTTGATTATAACCAGAGAAACCATCAATCATAGACATTCGGTTGGCTCCAACTACCTTTTCTAGAACATGATCCATTTTGGGCAACGGATAGTTGTCCTTAAGAGATGACTTATTCAGATTTCTGAAATCCACACACAGTCTGATTTCCCCATTCTTTTTCCTGACCGGGACCAGGTTTTCTACCCAGCTTGAATATCTCAGAGGTACTATTATTTTCACGTCTAAAAGTTTGTTAACTTATTTTTCAATCACAGGTAACAAAATGGGGTTGATCTGTCTAAGATTTTTCCTAAATGGTTTGACCCCAGGCTTTATAGGTATCTTGTGATCAATTACTGAAGTATCGTATGTCCTTAACTCCTCATAAGACCAGGCAAAAACATCCTTATACTGTCTAAGCAGGTCTTTATACTTAATTTTTATTTCGGGAGGGAGGAGTTTGGATATTTTTACCATCCTGGATTCTTATTTGGTTCGTATATCACAATCCTCCACTTCTTTTGGTTCAGGTTGTAAGGCGTATTTTATAGGTATGTCGTTTTGATAAAAAAGTATTTCCAGAGGAATCAATCCTTTTGGAATCTAGCTGTTTTTAAGGACCAACATGCGATGATCTGAGATTTTGTCTTGGAAAGCTTCAGGATCCTCCCCTTCTTGCATGATCCATATCAGGTCATTTTGATTTTCTTGGTCTGCATGAGTTTCAGAAAATTCGCCTACTGCTTCAAGAAACTTCCTAATTTGTTCGTCATCTTCAAAAACCTGCCAGTGCTAGATATTGTCTGGTATAGATGGTCTGTGTTTGATTTCTATGTGATACTTCAATTTGAAAGTCATGGGAGGAGAGAAGGTTGAAGCTGTTTTAGCTAATGCATCAGCATGTAAGTTCTTTGTGCATGGGATGAAGTGGACTTTTACGAATGAGAAAAAAAATTCCATCATATCCCAGGCACAATTCTTGTATGATCTTAATCTGGGATGCTTGGCTTGGTACTATCGATTTATCTGTTTGACTATTAGCTCTGCATCTCCGTATACCTCTAAGTTATTTATTTTTAGCTTCTTGGCAGCCTCTAATCCTAAGACCAACGCTTCATATTCACATATGTTGCTAGTATAATCTATATCCCACTGCAGTATGTAAGAAAAAGGAACAACGAACTTTCCTTCAGGAGCCACTAAAAGAACTCCTTCACCAGCCCCTTCACAAGATGAGGCATCGTCAAAATACATTTTCCAGACACTGGTGCTACATAGATCCTCTATCATGTAACTTGACTCTTCCTGGTCTATATCATTTTCCTCGGGACAACCATCTAAACCATCATCAAAAGATAAGATACAATTTCCTAAATCTTGATCCGCAATGTAAATAGGGAAATTGTTCGGATTTTGAGGATCGCTTACTATATATGCTAACCTCGTCTCTCTGTACAACCAAGTGAATTTCCCACCAAACACAAGAATTGTGGTAAACGTCATATCCAATTGCAGAGAACCCCCCATCTTGGCTACCCATGACCTAGACAACAGTAAGCCATACTTAGGGGGAATATCAACAATAGCCACATCCATCAAGATACTCTTAATCGGGACCTGTGCCAGGGTGACTACTAAATCCTTTATCATTCCCATACACTTAACCTATCTTGAGTGAAAAGAGTAAAGATCTCCATAGGGTCTGTTCATCTGGAGACCCAATTTGTCCATAATAATCTTAGGCATAACATTATGGGAGGCTCCGGAGTCTAACATGCAATTATGTAGCAATTGATCATATACCTTTAAAGTGATATAAAAGGGAGCAATAGTGTCTTTGGCCCCTTCGAAATGTGGACCAAAACTGATGTTAGGTTTGTCATCCTCCAGGTTTAAAACGTCAAACTGGCTTTCTAGCTCTGAGACACCCATCACTTTGGTAATCTGCTTCCGATAAACAGGGTTTTTTGCTAATTCTACCAGAGGGATTGGTATCTTACTTTTACTTATCTCGTTTTCAAAAATGAAGACTCTGCTCACCTTGTCTATTTCTTTAGTTGAGACTTTTGAATCCTTCCTTTCCGACTTATTCATCCGGACCACTTTATTACTCATGGTCTCGGTTGAAGGCATAATTTTATTTAATGTTTCGGTTTCTTGTGCTTGGGTTTCAACTTTTTCCCCTTCGGACTCTTGTGTGCTTACTACTTTCTCTTTGTTGTTAGGTAATAGGGTCTCTTCTGGAATAGGCTCGTAAGTTTGACCTCTTGGGAGGATTTTCTTCGGTTGAGTAGTTGAAATGGGTTTACTCTTAGATCTCAAGTTGTACTTAGGTTGGATCTCAGCCATTCTCATTTCAGTTTCTTGTTGAGATTCACAAAGGTTAGTATGATCACTTTCTTTGCCCTTATTCGACGATTGTTGAGTGTTTAGATATTTCTCATAATCTTCTCTAGTCATATATGGTTGTCTGCAGTCATCACCGAATTTTGTGACATCATTATCTGAATCTCCGAAATCTTGGAGATCGTTCGCCCCTATAAAATTTTCGCTCTTTAGGGGAGCTTGTATTTTTTTATCTTCATTTTTTATCTGTCTTTACTGGTTCGGGGGGTTGGGGTTCCTCTTGAAATCCTTTTTGTTGAAAGAATCATCTTTGGCCTGTTCTAGCTCCATTATGGATATTTTATTAGACAGTTCTTTAATTACCCTGGCCATATCGTCTACTTTGTCGTCTGTGGATCTATTAGACCCTAACGGACCTGCCTATTCTCTAAATCATTTAGCTTCTCAGTTTCCCATTTCTATTCTATCTTTAGGCTTTCCAGAATCCATCATATTCGATTCAATTTCTACATCATCATCATGCATTCGGTTTAGGGTGGCTCCCCTTCTTTCTCTCATAAGGAGTGCAAAATCTGGCTCAAAAGCCCCTGCGAAAGTTACTTTGGCCGTGGGTTGGGACGGTTTAACCTCGGCTTGGATTTTTTTATACAGCTTGTTGAATATTTGAATAAATTCCATGACTATTTCTGAACTCTTTTTTCTTAAAGACCCAAATTCGGTTAAATAATATAGGTGGTCCTTTCTTTCGCCCCATTGTCTGAGGAAAGCATATTCTAAGGCATCATAAGACAAGATAGGTGTTGCAGGTAGACTCTAAAACCAAGTTTAGACCTAGCCTTCGAAGGTTTGGACAAGAAGTCTCAAATACACGTCCTCATGTTCAATACCTAGGATGTCTACGAATTGATCAAAGAAATTAATATGTTCGACTGCGGTCAGATCTCCTTCCCCAGTGAATTTTGGCAAATTTTTTATATAATTTTTGGGAAGGTTGTGCAAAGGAATGGGAAATACAAAGGGATCGTATCTTTCTACAACTTTTGCAAACACTCTAGGAGGGGTGGTAGGCCCTTGGCCTCTAGCTCCTCCTACAGGATCTCCTCCCCCTCCTCCTCCGATAAACCCTCCACCTCCTCCTATAAACCCTCCACCTCCTCCTCCAGCAGCTACCATAATTATTAGTGGAAAGTCATAAAGGGGGTTTCGGAAAATTAAAAGTGAATCTTTATTTTCTTCGTGAAGAGGAAAATCCGACGATGAATGATAAGGAACGCGAGGACTTAGTTCCTTAGATTTGCAAGAGACAAAATCAGGAGAACTGACGGGTGTGGAAACTGAATGTGTAACACACTCTTCAAAATTAGGTGAGGTCGGGGAATTTAACTGAAGGAAATATGGTATGTCAGATGCCGACGAACTTTCAAGAGGGCCCTTTCCTTTGTGTACTAAGGGGATTGTCGGATGAATATCACTCCTAAATTCGGAGCAGTTTGACGTTAGATCTTTAGTATCAAAGAGAGGACTGTGTGAAGTTGAAGGTTCAAAAGAACTCTTAATTTTCAGTTGTGGGTGTTTAATCTTATAGACTACAACGGTTGGCTTAAGAGAGCCTCTCGCCTTTTGAATCTTCTTGGGATTAGTAACGAGTGTAATATTCTTACCATTAGGGTTTTGTCTAGTATTCCTTCGACCGAATGCCAGTTTATTATTTGTGGAGTCACCAAGTGAAAGATTGGAAAGCCTTAAAAAAGGTGAGTACTCTTTGTTCACTATCAAAGGGTAACACTTTCAACGAAAAAAAAATGTCATTTTCCCAAGGAAAAAGATTTCGTAACTTCCGTCCCTGAAAATGGCGCCAAAAAGATGTTGTTCCAGAGTCTATACTTAAGGCTTAGAAGTACAGTGTCTAGGCATATGAAAGTGGGTAAAGGGTAGAGAAGAGAGAAACGTCAACGTTCGACAAGGGAAACTAGGGAAGATTTTGGTGTTGGCATTGTCTAGCTTCCAACTGTTCCTGAATGTTTATATCCTGTTCAATCGTTGCCCATGAACGTTCGAGTTCAACCTGGGTAGTGGCTGTTTTAAGAATAGTATCGAAAAGGTTTAATGAAATGTGTGTTTGATTTGATAATCCAGGTTCAATATTGGGCTGTGTTGGTATAGGGACAGTCATGGAGGAACAGTAAAATAAGAAAACTTTAGAGGGAAATTAAGTGTTGTCTCAATTCGGTCGTATAAAAGAGAGTTTACGGTTTCAGGAATAAAACGGGGTGAAAATCAAAGGCTCTTTCCCGTAACTGAGTTATATTTTAATAAAATGTATGAGGTGGGAGAAAACATTTAGCTGTCTATAGAGTAAGGCTCCTATCAAGGGAGAATCTCACGTATACACAGAAGAAGAAAAATGTAAAGAAATCACCCGATGAAGCATAAAATATATATAGAATTCTGAAAGTGTTGACTGGTCTTATACCGGCTGATAGCTGGTACAGAGGAAAAATAGTAAACAATATAGAAAACCAAAATTCATTCGCTATCGTAGAGGTTGTACTAAATTATAGCGAAGCATTCATCAGATACGAATATGAAATGAAACGAAATATGAGATACAAGAAAACAAACTCATAACACAGTCGTGATGGAATTGAGAATCTTCAGATTTGCTTTGTATTAACTCTCAAAATGTAAAAACTCTGTTACAATCGACACAAAAAGGTCCATCCTTTTTTTCTCTCTTTCTATGGTGTAGTTATACAGTTTTACAATAATATGGAATCTCAATCATTGCAAAATTTTTAGTTATGATAGGGAGGAGAGAAATTGCTCCATTTCTTCTTCTCTGTCTTTACTTGGTGCCAGAAGCTTGTCCTCGTGCATGCTCGGTATAGGTGACACATCTTTCAACCAGCCAAGATATCAGCCTTGACGGTTCTACTTGACAATTGGCTTCAAAAGAGTAACAATCTTAGGCTAATTGCAGTAGCTTGTCTTCCATCTATCTGTCTATGATGTCGATAGCACATAATTGTGCACTTGGTTTAATCATACATTTATCTATTTGGACTATGTCTGCCATAGTCACTTGTGAGATCTCGGCTGAATCTCTTTCCTCTTTTTCATTTAAATCAAGTGATATTTTTTCCATATTCATTTGAATCAATGCCTCGGCATTACCTCCGCTATCAATGCCTAGCAGATTACGATCTATAGAACTAAAAGCCTCTTCTAAGGATTTCATTACTCTCTTGACTTGCAGCTTGCCTTCCGAGATGCTGTGTTCCCATTCTTTCAATAGAATGTTTCCTTTGGTCTGCTCCGAAATGTTGAACCTGGGAGTACTTCCCAAATCCCTGTTGTTGGTGGCTATCATAGCCTCTTGAAAGGCGACCCGTGCTACTCCAAATTCCCTTTCTCTAGCAGTTAAATTCTCCAAAACTTGATTAACCAGCAAGCAGTTGTCCTGAATCACCTCTACCTTGGCGAGTAAATTTTGTTGGGCCGCAGAGACCCTACTTTGAATCTCCATTGCCTGGGACTGGAACATCCCTATATTTATCACTTTAGTTTCGGCGATTTCCACCCTAGCCTGTAGTTGTTCAATCAAATCTTTTTGCTGGCTTGCTGGCATCTGACCATCCCAAACCACCAATTGTGCTTGTTCGAGCTTAGTCTTGAGCAGCTCTATCTCACTTTTATCGGCCATCCTTGATTTCTCTATTCCTACACTTGCCTGGTCTTTGGCAGCCTCTGCTACTGTGGCTAGTCCTCCTTCTAGGGTTTTCATGAGGCGATTTTTTTGTTTCAACTGCTTTTTCAAAACTTAGACTGAAAATTGGTTCACTGTGCCATATGCCCCTAATGTCCCATCTATTTCCGTGGCGAACTGTTCATTCTTCTTGTCCTTCCCATTAGTCATAATTTTGTATTTCTTGACTGTCGACTCCCCTTCCTGATAGAATTCTCTCTTTACCACTGCCTTTCTCTTCTTATCAAAGAAATACTCATTTGGAGGGATCTCTTCCAGCATGATAGGCCTCAAATATTCATTGAAGATCCACCTTGCGTCAATATTTCCCTGAGTTGACTACAAGGGATTGACTGATGTGATAGGATCTTAGATTTGCTTTGTTGATTGTCCCGGAGTAGTAACCGAACTCTGCTTCTTCGGCGGGTCGGGATTCTTTATCTCTGCTTTCAGAATCTTAGTTTTCTCTCCCCTGTCCTAGTGTATTTCTTGACTACGAGTCGCATCCCTGGAGCCTTCGGCCTCTTTGTATTTAATCTCCGTTGTACTCAGATGTTCACCCTGTAATACTGCGAGAAGGCAAATGCGTCGATGTTCTTGGAATTTCAGAACATCGGCCCTCTCTTCAGGTGCCAAGGTTTGTATCCGAGCTAAAATCTTGGCATAAGATCTTGCGCCTTGGAAAATGTCATCCGAGGGAGAATTTTCATGTTCAAATCTCTTGAGTCCGCAACTGGCCAAATGATTACTCATGACCCTTTGCGGATTGTGCTTCTTGTATTCAATAAGGACCAACTTTATGTCTTCCAGGGCTTCTGCCTCATCTTTAGCATGCCTGAAATCTAACAAAGAATATGAATTTAAATGAACAGGAAAAGGTGGCCATGCCTTTTTTGAGTATCCCTTAAGCTCCTTGCTTATACCATCGATTATTGTTTGTCTAACAACCTCACGACAAGCCAGCTTGTCGGGAATGAATAATGGAAATGCATGCGGGGGAACAGAAGCCATGAAAACACTGAGATATGAGAATTCGACTTCTACATACTATTCAGCTATGCTGCTCAAATTCATCACTATACTGTCCAAAATCCTGGGTGGTGGGTGGCCGAAAATAGTGACATGCAGTGGTACCATCACCTAGTTGAAGATTTCATATACAAAATATGTCGCTTTGTTTTCCCACAATTTCGAATGATAGACGTGGATGGGCTTGTCCTCTGTTGTATTCCAACTCCACCTCATTAAGGGAAATGGTGTTAGAAAACACACGACATCCATAATGTATGCAGACATAAAAAATGAAGAATTTTTTTCGCTCTCTTTCTGTGCCCGATACTCTGTAAACCAACTGGTCAAGCTATGAGCCATCATTTTTGCCCAGTTGAAGGAACAACCTTCGACGGCTCAATATATTAGAGGCACCCATTGAAGAAAGAAATGTGAGGTGTCCTCTCTCTCGTATAATCTGCATGTCATCATAGCTACATACTTGAACTGTGGTTCCAAGGAAGCTATTGAATATATACCATGATTGTCTTCCCTGAACTTCGCAGGGTGCGAAACCCAATCTTTTATTAAGCTATACATAGTCTTATCATACTACACACATTCCTTATGTTTGAATTCTTCTAAGAATTCGACATCATATGTAAGGTCGGATGCTGTGGGCAACTTGTACATAGCTTGCACATGTTCAGGTCTGAAAGTCCCGATGGTGACCTTCTGCTCATTCATGATGGTTCTGGTTGGTATGTCCACATGGTCTAATGCCCATCGGACCATATCATAATAGGGGAGTAGTCATGGCCTGGCCGTTACTTTATGCATTCCCGATTGAATGATGAGCTTATACTTGGTGGTTATGTCGTCTTTTTCATTGTCGCTGGAATCATCAGAATATTCCACTAATTCGGCCTGCAGAACATCAGAAATGAACGACCAGTTCGGGACAGAGTCGACAGTTCGAGGTGAAATACGAATGACGTTGTCCGAACCTTTTCCCGAAACCTCAACGCTGGCTTTGGATGCTTTTCACAAGGCCATGACGGGAGATCCTGCTTTGGCTCTTCTACGATAAAAATACGTATGCATACAGAAGTTAGGTCGCTGAGAAAGTGTGCTCTGCGTAATATAGAAATGAATTTGTTGTAACGAATAACAACTCTATATACATTCAAAAACTCGATACTTTTTAGAACAGATCTCTCAAATCATGTTTAGAAATAAATTTAGCAATAAAAACTCAATCTTTGTTCGTCGATTCGCCTTATTTCTAATTAATGCCATAAATTTTGGCGGTTCGAAATGTTAGTTGTCGTAAGGAAGAATTAAGACTACCTCGTAAACTGTGCAAGCATCAAAACATGGGATATATTGATTTAGCTTAATTAATCTGGTTTTACCAAAGTTAATTAATCTTTCGGTACTTGTTGTATCAGGAATTTTGCTTTAACCCTTTGAACCTCTAACCCCTAAATTTGCGATGATTGATTTTGGTTAATAAAAATGCAATTGTGATTAGGCACTTAATTAATTACGTAATTATTTATATTCGTCATATCACGACTCGGAGCTTCGAAGGTAATTTTCTGGGAAGTTTCCATGCCGAGTTGCGAAACCGCGATATTACGTTTTGATTAAAAGGGAAGATAAACTCGGATTAGATGTTTAATTAATTATGTTCATATCTTTATCGTGACTTCGCGAGTCGGGGCTTAGATGGTGTAGCTTTTTAAAGAGAAAACGTCGAGTGGCGAATTACCGACATAACTTAACCATGGCTTATCTTTTACCTTTAACTTTGACATGGGTTACTAAAATAAGGACTTTGTGGTTTCGACCATCGGGGTTACGACAATAAGACTTCTGGAATTAGTGAACGCTAAGGCGCGAAGACCCAATGATGTTTAATCATGAGTTAGGAAAAATTTACTCTCGTTACTGCCCTGGGTAAAAATTTAAAGCGATTTCGCCGTTTCATTGCTCGAAACTTGTGAACTATGTGATCTATAGCATCCAACCTACAAAATCCCGAGGTAGAACAAAAAAGGGGAAAATTTTGATGAAAAGCAGAACTCGCCTTAAGAGTACAATAATTATTGTTGGTTGTGTGATAAGACTTCAGAGATTTTGAAACCACAGATGGAAAATACGAAAACCATCTTTCGATTTCGAGCATTGAGACATGAAATTTGAGACGGGCTAGAAAAGACGAAGGTGACTCCAACATCCAAAACCACTACTTCATCATGGTTCAACCCCCAATAAGATGATGGTCCTGCACAATGGAAAATCTTGCAACAAAAAATGCATACATGTGAATATCAAGACTATCCACTACTATATGGATGTCCAAAACCACTACTTCATCATGGGTCAGCCCCCAATAATATGATGGTCCTGCCCCACCAAGAGGTGATGGATTGCCCCAATAGTAAATGATGGTCCATAATAGTGAATACCTTCAACAAATGGCCCATGATGCACGATAGTTTGTGTCAAGTAGAACGATGCTTATTTTGTTTCTTGAAGTAATTTAGCTACACTGGGCAATTGTGTTATAGGTAAATGCCCATGTGATTGAGGGATTGGATTATTTGCATCTTTTTTCCTCACATTGGCTCGGTTTTGTGACATCCTCAAACCAACTTTCTAAAATTCTAAGTGATGAAAATAGTTCATATGCTTTACTAAAGAAAACTTTTCATAGAGTTTCCTCAAAACGTATAATGGAATTTCATTATCATCGAAAATCATGTACCATCTATCCATCCAATTCTAAATAATTTCCTAATAAGTACACCACTCGGTAGAAATATGGGTTATCGCAATGTTTGGGTGTTCAGTGGTATAATAGTTTATGAAAAGAAAAAACATACCCTCTTTATTAATCATTAGTTTCTTTATTAACAATGAGTTGATAAGAGGATAAACTAATTTTTTTTAGTGAATTTATTTTTTGGGAGAGGCAATGTTCCACCTTGATTCCCTTACTTTTTCAAAACACTGATCATCTAGGTAGTCTTAAAATGGGCCAAAATGCCTAATGGAAAGGTCAATGTTCTCATTAATGAGAATTGTAGTTTGTGCAAAATTCCTAGTAAATTTGGTCGGGAATTTTAAAAAATAAATAGTTTCTCTGAAAGTATTAGGATGACCATATTTTCTTACAATTAAAATAAAAGGGTTTAGGTTCTCTAGTGCCATTTCAATACTACTATCATGAAATATTAAAAAAATGTTGTAAATTTCAATAAAATAACAAATGAAAATGAAACTTTTTTTTTCTAGAAAAATATACTCGTTATGTGTTCAATATGGGCATTGTCTAACTGTTTTGAGTTTTGGCCTTTTTTTTGAAAGCCACATAAATCTGGTGTGTTGAAAAAATAGTATAGCACTCCAATTGTACATACTTAACCACTCAAATCTACAAATCCAACAATTTCTTACCAAATTTTGGACAAAATTAAACAGAAAATAAGACTACGACCTCAACATGTCCCTAATAACAAACATTCTTCTCAACTACCTAACCTCAACCTAAACATGAAACTTAAATACAGTAACAAATAACAACAACTCAACCTAAACCCAATTAACATCAAATGAAAATAAAACTTAAATATAATAACAAATAATTAAGGATAATGATTCTTAGCCTAATCCTTCCCCAAATCTGCCAATCCAAAGGAATCCAGTCCCATTTTTTCCTATCGAATTCCAAGTCCACATGCCGTGGAAAGCGTCTTCTTCAAACAACAACCACGTTCTTTACATAACATTGAGGAAAAATAGCGTTTAGGTTAGGGCGAAAGAAAACGGTTTTTCTAATGATAAACGCAACTCACTTGCGTTCTCTAGAAATAGAAGTATTTTTATTAGCTAAGAATGCGCATACGTTTTAGTTGAATTAAGCATTCTTTATTACTAAATAATTAATAATTAGGTTTTTTTTTTTTTTAAAGATGGTTACATTAAAAAAAAAAATAGTAGTTTAAATGTTTTATAAAATGATTTTTTTCTGCTATATTACTATATTATTATATTTTTCAGGGATTTTTGTCTGAAATTTGGTAAGAAATTTTTAGATCTTCGGATTTGAGTGATTATTTCTGTATAATCCAAATGTTTTAAGAGTTTTTCAGCATACTAAATCCATTTCTGCATTTACAAATAAATTTTAAACAACAAAAAATAGGGATTTCGTGCAGATTTATGTTGTCGGATTTGAACTAAAAAATCATTACATAGAACAGTTATACAGACAAAGTCTAAAAAAAGTCATCACAAACTTACTTTCTAGTAATTAGGGTTAATACACCTCTAATAAAGAGTATTCTCGGTGATCATGATTGGTCACATTATAGTATTTCCTTTACATTGCAGTCCAACCAACTTTTGATACTGCTCAGTGACTTACCATTTATGGGCTCTTTGTTTTACAGATATTGCCTTCTAAGTGGCTCTGTGTTTTACTGTTATTTCCCTCTCAACTTTGAGTGAATATATATATGGGTAAATTTTCAACTGCTAAATTGATGACCTTAAGAATTAAGTAGAAGTTAATAATAACAACGCAAGTTTTAAAATTATTACAACTAAATAAGGAAAAGAGAAGTAAACGCCCATGAAATTTAATAACTATAAGCTAGACATCTCACTTTCACGTTAAACCCTTGACCATCATAATTCATAGCTTGTGAGGCTCTCGTTGCTGAAATCTGGCTAGTTCTGGTTATGCGATATTCGGGGTACTGAGTCTCTAGAATTTCGCTGGACAGAATCTTTGAGCGAGTCGTTCAGCGCAGCTTTCCTAGGTCTTCTCTGAAGTTGGAACTCACGCCGGCGGAATTTTAAGCGCACATTTCCTCCATACAAATTCGATGTGAACCATTACGATTAGAAAAGAAGAGTGGATGTGAAAGGCTTTAACGACTTTGTTGGCGCAATGTTTCCTTAATAGTTTCAGTCCTTGGTAAACATTGAAAGGTTTTTCTTCGTTATTGATGGCCTAGCTTATATTTTGAATAATTCTTTTCCTTTTAAAATAAAAAATATCCTCTATCTCTTAATCTTTTAATAATCATAATCATTGTATTAAATAATTTTTATAAAAATAATAAAAGTTTATTGATGTTTCCATTTAAAACTATTTTAAAAGAATGGTTTATTGTTTCCAAACTATTCTTAAACCAATGTATATGTAACCTGTGAGCTAAACCATGTTTATCTTTAGAAAAAAAAAAATTATCTCATACCATTTATTAATTACCATGTTTTGCATACTTAAATGCACTTACAATCTTGCTTAATTATACACAAATAGAACATAACAAAATTAACTTAAATAAAAAAAATTGTTGTAGACTCCACTTCCACCATTCATACACTGTCAACAGTAGGTCACCCTTGACATGGGCTATGATTCCACGAGGGAAAAGGTTACCTATGCCAAACTAAGGTCTAGCAAACAACACAATAAAGGACAGGCCCAGGTGCCAACTCCAACAGCATTTCCCAACTCACAACCTCAGTTCCTATCTCACAACCTCTCATTCGCCACAACATTTTCCACCCCAGGAATGATCCAGGTGGATATTGGTGGCCACCCACCTATTCCAACTGGCTCCTCGCGACTGTTTTTGTTCAACACGTCTTTCTATAATGCTTTATAATTGTGAGTTCTACACTTCTGGGGTTGTTTGAAGCCTCACACATTCTCCAAGTGGATACGGGTGGCCTCTCCCCTAATCCAACTTGCTTATTTTGTATGTTTTCATGTCAACACATCTTGTTGAACTTTCAGGGTTGTTTTGAGGCCCTAAACATTGTTTTTTTAGCTCGCGACACTCAGACTATAGATGGAGTTAGAGTTTGACAGTGGAATGTGTAGTTATCTGAAATACCTTTCCAACGGGCTATCATGTTCCTAAAATAGAGGATGTATGAAAAATTTAGGACCCTAGGAAGTTGAGGTAACAAATTACACAAACTTACCCATAGGGCCCACATGACTTTTGACATTTCACCTTCTAGGGTTAGGTTTTTTGATGTCTAGGGTTTTGGAATTCATGAGTAATATGAAAAGGGCCAATGGAGCCTCATTGTAATCCATTCTTCTTAGACGGATGCGCGTAGCAGCCACATCTCTTCTCAGAGATAACTACCACCATTCAAGCAAGTTTCAGTTCTGTAGTTTTACAGTTTTAGCCTATTTCATTATTTAATAGAAGATATTGTTCACTGGATATTTGTGTTATTCTTCCCATCTCTATGTTTATTATATTCAGTCTGCTAATCAGTTCGTTCGATTCCTAAATCCAGATCAGTGGTATCAGAGCGGTCTGCTCTTCATTTATTTTTCTTCGTACATGTCCCCAACAAGGTCTGGGTATAAGAAGTTGGGACTTGAACCTATCGAGCCATTACCACATCGGTTGCACTGAGCCCAACAACAAACCATGGGAAACGAAAAGAAAGATGATGGAGCAGGAGATCCTATTAAAATATTGCTTGAGGAATCCCTCGCGTGAAAAATGAACAAAATTATGGACAACTTCGCGCAGATCCTTCGACGACTTCCCATGAGAGAAGCATCTTCATCAAGCGGCCATGCAACCACCTTCAAGGTACAGGTAAATTTTGATATTCCATTATTTGAAGGACTAATAGATGCGGATGTTGTAGATCTAAATGGTTGAATCTGCTTGAAGGATATTTTTCGGTCCACAATTTTTTCGATAGAGAAGAGATCACTTTTGCACTCCTCAAAGCCATTCCCCATGTCAAAGACTGGTGGGATACTTACTTTGAGCAAAGGGTTGTGGAGGAATCTGTAATTTTTGTGTTGGCCCCTACATGGGATTCCTTTCCGAATGTCATTAAAGAACAATCCTACCATGTTGGAATCTACGAGGACCAGTACACCAGATGGAGCACCCTACGTCAAGAAAGGGACCAGATAGTACCATACTTCACCAATATTTTCCATACCCTACGCACCAAATTGGGTATCAAATATTATGAGCATCATCTAGTGCTCAAATACCACAGTTGTTTGCATTGATGTATTCAAACATAAATGGATTTCTTGGAAATCACCTTGTTGGGCATGACTTATAGATACATTGTTAAGATCGAGCATAAATTTAAGCATAAACACCCAGAGTTTGGATCTGCAAACCCCTCACAGCCGAAGCAAGGAAAAGGTAGACCACACCCACACAGCAAGGGACCAAGTCAAGATGGTCACCCTCGGGAAAATCTATCCAAGCCGCAACACAAGAAGGGCAACGAAAAGATGAAGAAAGACACGGGAAAATGGTGCAAGTACCATAAAAGTCCTTCGCACAACACCGACGAATGTCGCTCCAAGTAGTCCCTTGTGGATAGCTAAAGGCTTCCGAGTCAGAGGTCGATTCTAATTCTGAATCAAATCCTAAAGGAGGGAAGAAGATTATTGATGTTGAACCCAGTTCCACGGTCTCTACCACCAAAGTCTGGCCAAGTGAACTAGAAGAACCAGAGGAAGGAGAACGCTTATTTCACTCGTAGATGTGGGTCAAGGGGGCTCCAATTCGTTTCATTGTCGACAATGGTAGTGAAAAGAACCTGATTTCAGTAGAGGTCGTCAAGCGACTGGACTTTCCAATGACACCGCACCCACAACCCTACACCATCAGATAGCTTTGTTAAGAAAGAGATCTCTGCGTCAACCAACAATGTCATCTACCCGATGGAATCAAGCCTTTCAAAGATGAGGTACTGTGTGATATTACTCCCCTTGAAGTTTGTGATGTTCTTTTAGGAAAACCATATTTCTGGAAGTGTCATGTTGTGTATGAGTATAGACTCTGCATTGTTATTATTAATTTGGGTAGACAATTGTACAGGATCCCAAAGGTGGCAACACCTACTGCTATTTCTTTAATCTCTTCTAAGAAATGCAGTAAGGTCATTTCACAGATTGGAAAGTTTTTCTTCTTTGTGATCTGTGCTCACAGTAAGAAGAAGGTTGTTGCCACATCTTTGGCCACTACACAACACCTCTCTTTGTAGCAGAAGCAAGTGTACGGGATCATGGAAGAATATAGAGACATCTTTGTCTCACCTACAGGGGTAGCGACACACTGCCAAGTCAAGCATCCCATTGATCTGACCGCCGACGCACCTCTACCTAATGGGCTAGTCTATCGGCACTCGTTGAGGGAGAATGATGAAATCAGGTGTCAGATCCAAGAACTTCTTCAAAAGGGGCACATCAAACCCAACTCCTCCTTATGCAGAAGCCCAATTATATCGGTGCAAAAGAAGGAGGGGACATAGCAACTTTGCATTGATTATAGAGCCTTAAAAAAAATCACAGTCAGGAACCGCTACCCCATTCCCAGGATTGATGACCTTCTTGACCAACTCACGGGGGGAAGTTATTCAGCAATATTGACCTAGAGTTTGGCTACCACCAAGTTCCCATCGAACCAACTGATGTTTGAAAGACAACCTTCAAGTCTAAAGAAGGTCTCTACGAATGGCTAGTCATGCCCTTTGGCTTAACAAATGCACCAACCACTTTCATGAGGTTGGTAGATGACGTATTGAGACCCTTCAAGAAATCCTTTGTGGTAGTATATTTGGATGACATCCTCATCTTGAGAATAATGTGGGAGGAGCACATGCGACATATTTAATAGGTTTTCAGCACTGTACAGTAGCACAAGATTTATGCCAACTTAGAAAAATTCTCTTTTGTCATGAACAGGATCTAATACCTGGGCTACATTATTGATGATAATGGGGTACATGTTGATCCAGCTAATATCCAAGTCATTTGTGAATGGCCAGCCCCGACCACACTAACCGAGCTTCAAAGCTTCTTACGTCTATCCAATTTCTACCGACAATTCGTGTTGGGATTCTCCTATATTGCATGGACCCTCAACCAGGTGACCAAGGCCGGTGGTAGGGAAAATTTTGTATGGGGGAAGGAGAAGAAGTGAGAATTTGACAATCGGAAACATCGCTTTTGCTCAGATCCAGTAATCTCCTTACCCGATCTGCAAAACACATTCGAAATTGAAACACATCACAATATGTCAGATCACTCTATGTCGGGAACATATCGTGACCATCGGATTTCCTAACTACAAATGCATACCAAAGAAACACACTAAGAAACACACTTTTAACTAACAACATATTAGACCAAGTAGATCTTAACTAACTCCTAAGTGTCTAAATATCTTAACATCCCCCCTTAAGAAAAAAATGGGATAGGATTGAAGGATTTACAATAGTGACACAATAGGAGAAGGAAGGAAGCATTAGAGCCTATCCCCCCTTAATGAAAACTTCTTGAACTCCTAACATAGATCGAAGTTTGGAAAACTTCACTTCTGTANTGTAGGGCAAAAGAGCACTTCAATAACTTGATCATGAATTAACTTTTTGATGAAGTGCATGTGTATCATGATGTGTTTGCTACGCTGATGTTGAACTGGGTCTTTGGCGATCTTGATGGCACTCTGATTGTCACATCAAAGGTTGGTCGAATGCTGGTGCTAAAATCCAAACTCTAAAAGGATCTGTCGAAGCCACAATGCTTCATGACTAGCATTTACCACTTCTCGGTACTCTGCTTCTACTAAAGAAAGTGCAATAGCCTATTGTTTCTTATAGGACCAAGTGACAGATCCTGAACCAAGGCTGAAAACATAACCTGTAGTAGGCTTTTGATCATCAGGGTCTTCGACCCAATCTGAATCAGTGAAACCAACCAATAAAGGAGTCCCCCCTGAACTGTAATGTATCCTGAACTGAATTGTACTACAAACATAATGAAGTATCCTTTTAGTTGCTTTCCAATGGATTTCATGGGGTTTTTGCATATATCGGGCAACAAGACCAACAACAAAGGAAAGATCAGGATGGGTATGAGTCAAGTATAAGAGGCAACCAACTAACTGATGGTACAGGGTGGCATCAACTTTAGGAGAAGTACAGGTGGAAGCAAGCTTGACTCCAGACTGGAAGGAAGAAGGGGTTGGTTTACAATCATCCATGTGAAAGCGACGAAGAAGGTCAGAAGCATACTTAGACCAGGAAAGAAAAATTCCTTCACTGGTTTGCAAAACTTGGAGGCCAAGGAAATAACACAAAAATCATAAGTCGATCATTTCAAATTTCTTCTTAAGGATGGTTTTCACATGGTTTAAAAGTTTTGGGTCACTACTAGTAAGGATAAGGTCATCAACATAAAGGACAAAGATTATGAAATGGCTTCCTACTTTCTTGGTATAGACATTAGGATCAGAATGACATCTAGAGAATCCAGTGGAAATAAGAACGTTGTCCATTTTGGCATACCAAGCTCGAGGATCTTGCTTGAGACCATAAAGAGATTTCTTGAGGCAACAAACAAGGCTAGAGTCATTTTGGACATAGCCAGGAGGTTGTTCCATGTATATTTCTTCTTTAAAATCGCCATGCAAGAAGGCAAATTTAAGATCCATTTGATGGACCTCCCATTTATGTGAGGTAGCAAGGGAAAGAACAAGGCGGATGGAATTCATTTTAGCTACAGGGGCAAAGGTTTCATTATAGTCAATTCCTTCAACTTAGAAAAATCCTTTGGCAACTAACCGAGCCATGTGTCTTTCAACACTTCCATCTGATACATACTTAGTTCTGTAGACCCATTTATATCTGATAAAGTTTCTTCTTTTTGGAAGAGATACAAGATCCCAAGTATCATTTTCCATTAAAGAACGATACTCTCCATTCATTGCTATATCCCAATCTAGATGACCTGAAGCTTCTTAAAATGTTTATGAATCAGGAGTCTCGGAAACTTGAGCCAAAAGAGAAGAGGCTCAATGGAACTATGAATGTGTTCGACGTTGATATGAAGGATCACCGACAAGACCACCATCTGCTTCTCATGTTGAATGAACCCATCTAGGAAGCGGTGGAACTGGCACTGGTTCAGGTTCAAAGGAATCATCTAGAGGAGGGTGAGCAAGCATAGGTGGATTTTCATTCTCACTGTCATCATTTGAAGAAGAAACCAGATTAGAAGAAGGCACAAACGTCAAATATGGATCGCAGGACAAAAAAGGCACAACCACCGAATTAGGCTCGCAGGCCAAAGAAGGCACACATGTCGAATTAGGCTCCCAGGCCAAGATTTTTTCATCAAATTTAACATATCTTCTAATAATAATTTTAGTACAATGTGATTGAAGAAGTTTGTAACCTTTGACATCTTCAGAATAACCAACAAATATACACTTCTCACTTTTAGGTTGCAATGCTTTCCTTTTCTCATTAGGAATGTGAGCCCATGCTATACTGCCAAATACATGGAAGTGACTTACAACTGGTTTAATTTTAGTCTAATCTTCTTCTGGTGTTATATTTTGAAGAGCCTTTGTGGGAGTACGATTTACTATGTAATTTGCACAGTTGATGGCTTTCGCCCAATACTTTAGACTTAATCCCTTAGATTGGATCATACAATTAGCCATTTCTTTTAATGTGCAGTTCTTTCTCTCAGCAACACCATTTTGTTGTGGTGTATATGGAACATTGTGTTGCATTTGGATTCCCTGTGTAGTGTAGTAATTTGTAAAATTATTGTTCACATATTTGCCTCCATTATCTGTTCTTAACCTTTGAATTTGATATTCAGATCGCTTTTCTACAAGGGCCTTGTAGGCCAAAAACTTGTCAAAAACTTTGCTCTTAAGTTTTAAGAAGTAAACCCAAGTACGTTTGGAAAAGTCATCAATGAAATTTAAGAAATACTTGCACCCAGAAAAA
>JASDQU011402681.1:27479-38823 GCA_032191745.1 Picea mariana | reverse complement strand
TGTAAGAGACTTTGTGAAAATTTGTACAACTTGATATTTTGTAGGGAAAAATAACACTTCAATAACTCAATCATGAATGATATTTATTATTAAGTGCATGTGTAGTTCGATGTGTTTGTTTCAATGATGTTGAACTGGGTATTTGGCAAGCTTGATGCCACTCTGATTGTTGCACCAAAGGCTAGTCTCATGTTGTTTCTGGAATCCAAAATCTAAAAGGATTTGTCGAATCCACAAAGATTCCTGACTTGCATTTATGGTTGCTCTATACTCTTCTTCTACTAAATAAATTGCAATAGCCTGGTGTTTCTTACATTCCCAAGTGACAGGTCCTGAACCAAGGTTGAAAACATAACGTGCAATAGACTTTCAATCATCA
This sequence comes from Picea mariana, assembly GCA_032191745.1. NCBI lineage: Eukaryota > Viridiplantae > Streptophyta > Pinopsida > Pinales > Pinaceae > Picea > Picea mariana. The sequence continues at coordinate 38,444 of JASDQU011402681.1, read as the reverse complement.
GGGTCGTCGACCCAATATGAATCAATGAAATCGACCAATAAAGGAGTTCCCCCTGAACTATAATGTATCTCGAACTGAACTATACCCCGAACATACTGAAGTATCCTTTGAGATTTTTTCTAATGTCTTTCATGGGGTGTTTCATATACCCGGAAAAAAGAACAACAATAAAGGAAATATTGGGATGACTATGGGTCAAGTATAAGAGGCTACCAACTAACTGATGGTACAAGGTGGCATCAACATTGGGAGATGCATAGGTGGAAGCAAGCTTGACTCCATACTATAAGGGAGAAGGGGTTGGTTTACAATCTTCCATGTGAAAGCGATGAAGAAGGTCACAAGCATACTTAGACTGGGAAACAAAAATTCCTTCATTGGTTTGCAAAACTTGGAGGCCAAGGAAATAGTGAAAAAATCCTAAGTATGCCATTTCAAATTTATTCTTAAGGCTAGTATTCACATGGTTTAAAATTTTTGAGTCACTATCAATATGGATAAGGTCATCAACATAAAGGACACGGATTATGAGATGGATTCCTACTTTCTTGGTATAGACATTGGGATCAGAATGGAATCTAGAAAATCTATTGTCAATAAGAAATCTTTCCATTTTTGCATACCAAGCTTGGTGAGCTTGATTAAGACAATAAAGATATTTATCAAGGTGAAAAACAAGGATAAAGTCATTCTGGACACAGTCGAGAGGTTTTTCCATGTAGAATTCTTCTTGAAAATCCCCAAACAAGAAGGCATATTTAACATCCATCTGATGGATGTCCCATTTATGTGATGCACCAAGGGCAAGAACAAGGTGGATGGAATTAATTTTTGCTACAGGGGAAAAGGTTTCAGTATAGTCAATTTCTTCAACTTGGGAAAATCCTTTGGCAACTAACCGAGCGTTGTTCCTTTCAACAGTTCCATTTGATGCATAATTAGTTCTGTAGACACATTTACATCTGACAAGTTCTCTTCATTTTGGAAGAGGTAAAATATCCCAAGTATCATTTTCCATTAAAGAATGATATACTCTTCATTCATTGATGTATCTAATCTTGATGACCTTAAGCTTCTACAAATGTCTCCAGATCATGAGTCTTTGAAACTTGAGCCAAAAGAGAAGAGTCTCGTTGGAACTGAGAACATGTATGACATTGATCTGAAGGATCACCGACAAGATCACTAGCTTCTTCTCATGTTGAGCAAACCCATTTAGGAAGCATTGGTGCTAGTACTGGTTCAAGTTCAATGGAATCATCTAGAGGAAGGTGAGCAGGTGGAGGTGGATTTTCATCCTCACTGTCATCATCTGAAGAAGAATCCATAATAGGAACAGAGGATGGCACAACTATCGAAGATGGCTCCTAGGCCGAAGAAGGCACAATCGCTGAATTAGGCTCCCAGGCCAAGATATTTTCATCAAATTTAATATCTCTTCTAATAATAATTTCATTAAATTGTGGTTGAAGAAGTATATAACCTTTGACATCTTCAGAATAACCAACAAATATACACTTCTGACTTCTAGGTTGCAATTCTTTTCTTTTCTCATCAGGAATGAGAGCCCATTCTATACTTCCAAATACATGGAAGTGACTTACATCTGGTTTAATTTTAGTCCATGCTTATTCCAATGTTATATTTTTAAGATCCTTTGTGGGAGTGTAATTTGCACAGTTGATGGCTTCCTCCCAATACTTTAGACTTAATCCCTTAGATTGGATCATACAATTAGCCATTTATTTTAATGTGTGTTTCTTTCTCTCAGTAAAACCATTTTGTTGTGGTGTATATGGAATGGTGTGTTTCATTTGGATGCCCTGTGTAGTGTAGTAAGTTGTAAAATTATTTTTCACATATTCGCCTCCATTATCTATTCTTAACCATTGAATTTGATGTCTAGATCGCTTTTCAACAGGGGCCTTGAAGTTCAAAAAATTGTAAAAAACTTCACTCTTAAGTTTTAAGAAGTAAATACAAGTATGTTTGGAAAAGTCATCAATGAAATTTAAGAAATAATTGCACCTAGAAAAACAAGGAGAAGGAACTGGACCACACAAATCACCATGAACAAGATGCAAAGGGCCCAAGACGTGCCAAGAGGCACATTTGTCAAAATTGTCTTGATGATGTTTTCCAAGAACACAACTAACAAAAAAAGCATATTTCCATGAAACAAGAGGAAGACCAGTTACCATATGTTGATTACATAATTTCTGCAATGACTAATAGTTTAGATGACAAAACTTTTCATGCCAAATTTTTCTCAAGTCATCGCTATGAGAAACAAAAACTGATGGAAAAGATGATGACCCAAATTTGTCAAAATTGTACAACCTAGTAATATCATCAACAATTCAAGTTGTAAGAACATAATGAAGATAATTTAGATCCTTGATTACAACTTGGTGAGGTGAAAACTCTACGGTTTTACCTTCGCCTGAATGAGTGATTTGATATACTAATAGAAGGTTACAAGAAAGACTTGGAACACATAATACATCATTGAAATGACCATTATCTACCTGAATTGTTCCAGATCATCCAACACTAAGATATATTTCATCACCAACAAATATTTTCTTTGTGTTACATTAATTTAGAGTAGAAAATATGACTTTCTCCTTAGCCATATGATAATATGCTCCATAATCAATAAGCCACTCATACGAAGAATAAGTAGAAGTTTCACTGAAGGAGAAACCATAGGAAGAAAGTCCATGTCCATGAGAAGAAGAAGAAGAAGAAGAAGTAGAATCAATAATGATGTTGTGTTTCTTCATCGTTGTTTCTAAATCTACCATCTTCTTGAAACATTTGGACTCATCATGACCATCCTTCCCATAAAAGTTGCAATGCCTGATAGTCTTCTTATTTTTAGATTTTTCTCCTTTGTCACGATTAGGAGTTGAAGTTGTCAGAGTGGGTTTGGGACCCTTTTTTTTCTTATTGTTGTGGTGAGGAAGTTTCTTCTTAGGTTTCTTTAGTTTATCTTTCGGTTGGGATAATAAGGATTTGTTGAAGGCACCTATAGTGATGATCACTCCAAGTTGTACAAGCATATCTTTCTCTCTAATCAAAACATCACAAAATGACTCAAGAGTGGGTTTTTGATAATATTTCCCTAGAACCTCTCTCATGGCATAAAATATAGATACAAACACAAAATATGCACTACCTATATTGGAAATAATAATATAGATGCAACACTCTTCCTCCATCTTTATGTTACACTCTTCACATAAAATTCTAAGTGTTTTAAACTTAGATAAATAGTCTTCAATGCAATAAAAATCATTTGTACTTAAAGTTAGTATCTGATTTTCTAATTGATGTGCTCGAATAATATTGTGTTTACTAAACTTAGATTCAAGCTTTTCCCAAGCTTCATTAGGGTCATCAATTTCTTGAAGGTGGAAGCTTAAATCAAGAGACATGGACATTCCTATCACTCCACATGCTTCATCATTCCTATTATCCCATTTGATTTTTTTTTCATCATTATTGGAATCTTTTTCCTTTCCAAGGTAATCTGGTACAGGCCTTTACTTCTTAATAAATCCTCCATATGGGATTTTCGTTGGAAGTAGTTGGTGCTTGTAAGGAAAATATCACTGGAAGAATCCATACTAAATATGCATATAATATTGATTTAAAAACTAAAATTGATGATCTTGATGGAAAGATATAAAAAAATCATGCATTTAAAAAAAAAACACTGAAAATGAACTTCGGATGTGAAAGTTATTCCCTTAAAAAAAACAACATAAACGATAACCAAAGAGCTACGTGGAAAGTATAAGTTGGTCCATGTAGTGAAAACCCTCCAAATAACCTCACTTTTACAAATTTGTTTCTTCATGCAGTGACCCACTTTTTATAAAAAAGAAGTGGGTATCACTTTTACAATGAAGTTACTTTATAGATTAAAGTTGCATGAAAAATAAAGAATTTTAAAATAAAATATTAAAGCTACTTATAGTAATTCACTTTTATACTTGAAGTGAAATAAACTTTACAATGGATGCATGAACGTTTCCAAAAAGAGCAACAAAAAATACACTTGAACTCAAGACCTCTAACTTAATATGGTAACTTTTAACCAATTGAGCTAGAAAAACATGTTGTATTGTTTAGAAGAAGGATTGTGGGTGGTTTTGTTGTTGTTGTTGTTGTTGTTTTTGAAGACGATCTTGGAGAGCGTGCTCATAAAAAACTCTTTTCACACAATAATTTGTTTTCGCTTCTCAATGAAAATAAGGGTTAGATCTTGTTTAGCTTACCCAGAAAATTCACCTCTTCCTATTTGTTTATGGTTTTCAGATATCGGACATGGCATAGGGAAAAGAGCATACACAGATCTAAAAGAGTAGCAACCCAGAAAAAAACAATATAAAACTGAAATAATACTCTGCAAAAATGACGTATTCAGGGTTTATACCTCTCGATATCGCTGAAATGGTCATATCTTGGGAAAATGGAAGCCTTTTCAAGTGAAACAAAAAGATTTAATGACTTAAATGAGCACTCTAGATTCAATGGAATAATCATCTCAACACATGAACACATGAATGTATGAAAAATGGAAGAAACCATATATGAGGAAACTCGACCTCATGATATTTATCTACAATCGGAGCAGGTCTTCAAATAGGCTCTGATACCATGTTCAACAACACATGTATTCCAACAAAGGACGAACACCTTCAGTAACCACTCACAAAACCATATCAAATATAAATACGCGGATGTTTTGACATGGTAAAACCCCTACGGGGAAACATCCACAACCCCAACCAACGCGACCACTTGGACAAATTTATTAATGCAAAAGAAAAAGATTACAATGATATTTTACAAGATATTTTATCACAATCGATCATCGAAAAATGACCCTCCATGCTCTTTAAATAGTGATCATGGAAAAATAAGGTGTTAATCCATGAATCAATGTATTCATTAAGATCAAGGAGAATATGAACCATCAGGTCACTCTATGTCTAGAACATATTGTGATCGTCAAATTTTCTAACTACAAATGCATACTAATTCATACTAAAGAAACAAACTAAGAAACACACTTTTAACTAACTACAAATTAGACCAAGTAGATCTTAACTAACTCCTAAGTGTATAAATATCCTAACAACTTCGATAAGCAATCGAACGGAAAAGAAGAAGAGAAGCCTACATGTTCTCATTGCAAGAAGAAAGGGCATGAGGAGATAATGCATTGTAAGTTTCATCGAGATAGGCTACCAAATAAGTTAAAGGAAAAGGGTAAACAAAATGCCACAACCATAGTTCAAGATCTTGGATAAGATTCTAAAGTTAAAACTATGGGCGTTAAACGTATTTTTTTTGTTGCTAGTTCTAGTTCATGTACTTATTATTTAAAGGATAATGTAATCCCCGATGGAAGGAAAATAAAATAACTATTTCATTTACAAGTTATCTCAAAGAACAATAAGATTGAGACATGTTGATAGTGGATCACAAGTAAATCTTATTTTGGAGCAAGTTGTTAAGAATTTGGGATTGGAAACTAGACCTCATTTGAGACTGTATCCTTTGGGTTGGATTTGCGATCATGCTCAGTTAAAAGTAACTAAAAAATTCAAGTTATAGTTTGATATCACATCTAGTTTCATTGATGAGGTAGAGTTAGACGTGGTTTCAATTGACATTTGAAGGATGGTTTTGGGAAGTACGTACTTGTATGACATAAATGATATTTTCTACAAGGATCAGAACAAGTATCATATTTTCAAGGATGGTATTGAGTTCATTGTGAGAGATCATCAGATAAAGAAAAAATTGACATTGGTCACTATAGGGAACGTGAAAATGCTAGTTAATGGTAGTATCCAAGATCCATATTTACAACCTACAATTAAAAGCAAAACAGGTCCTTTAGTTGATGTTGTTCCTGTTGAGAAGGGAAAATATGTTGATGATTCAATCTCTTTCACATCTATATATTCAATTTTGTTTTTCATTTTATTACTAATCAATGGAGTATGTTTAGTAGCTGCAACAATTAATGGTGGAGTTTGTGAATTTAAGGGAATGGTTAACTTGGTCAACAATGATGTTTCAATCTTCCTTATTATTGTGATGAGTCAGGTGATCGTTATCCAAGAAGGAAGGATGGATGATATTTTACAAGTGAGGACAAAATATCCCCACTTCGTTTATGAATGAACTATACTTTTGGAGATTATATATTTTTCTTGGATGACCTATAATTGGATCTAGTGATTTCTGGGATTCAGATTCAGTGTCGACATCAGAGATAGACAAATGAAAGAATTCTATTCCATTACAGGGAAGCATCATGAAATGGAACATCAGTGCAAGTAGCCTAAAATGGAAATTTAATGTTCTTATGTAAATTCCTTGTTCATGTAACATGTATACCTTGTATAGAAGCAAGTCAAATAGTACAATGTTTTGTGGACAACATTTTTAGATTTTAATTTCAGGGAAGGAGAGAGGAAAATGAACATGAATTTCATTCAAAGACTCTTATAGATACATCAAGAAGTGCAAAAATAGTTAACAAAATGGGAAAGGAATAGACCAACATTCGAATTGGCTTCATGATAGTCGACATGGACTATCTTCAGTAGAAGAGGAGATGGGAGTGAATTTTGAGTTCAGGATTCAGATTTGGATATTGTGGAGCAAAGAGTCAATAAGTAGACTTTTTTTATTAAGGAATCAATGAGCCAAAAACTCAAGCTAGAGCTATAGGTAGTAAGTAGAGAGAGTAGCCATGAGTCAGAGCTAGAGTTAAGAGCTATTGCTAAGAGACAGAGTTAGAACAATGTTCCAACTAAGAAAAAATAAGTACACTCATGTAGATTGGTTTCCTCGAACTTTTGGAAGTTCAAGAAGGAGATCAAATATGTATTGAAGATGAAGATCTAAGGAAAATATCAATTCCAATATGGATATTCATAAAAGAGCATTTCAATAAGGTGGAAGAGTGAGAAAGTCTTATCATCACTAAGTTGTTGAATAATCCATGAAAAATATTTCAGTAAGGTGGAAGGGTGAAGAAGATTTATCATCACTAAGTTGTTGAAGCATATATACTTTTGGAGGACCAAAATTTCTTCAGTGGGAAGGTGTGATCTAGGAGGATCTGGAACTCTAAAAAAATTATCTTCTCAAATGCTAATGGAAATTACTTCATTGCTTAAAGATCTGCGAGATATTTCCAACGATACTTGAATCCCCTCTAATCGATGTCGTATGAGAAAGTTATGGTTGTTTGAAGTTTTCAATAAAACATGGGAGAAGGAAAAAGGGGGATTCCATGTGGAAATCCCATAAAATACCACGTGGCCATCCATATAGATGATAGGGCAGAGGATGATGTCAAAATGATGTCATCATGCTGACATGGAAGCACGAGAGGTTACCATGTGTCACCCATATATGGCACATTTAGCATCAAGTTGGACAAGTTAGAAAATCCCACATGTCATCCATATGAATGACATGGTAGGTCATACAACCCATGTGGTACCATTGAAAGGGTGACATGTGGCCTACCATACAATGACGTGAAAAATAGGTGGAAGGTACACCAACAAAAAAGTCAACAAGGATGTACAACACATGACCTAATATGGGAACACCACATGTAAGGGGTACAACTGGAAATAAGTGGCCAATCATAAGCTATCATGTGGATCAACTAGGTGGCGCCACATGGTACCTTCGAGAATACCAAGTTGGGTTGGCGATCAGAAAATGGGCCTCGAAGGGTGGGCCAAATCTCCATAGTTAACAATATATATAACATATATATACCAAATATGGAGTCCATGGGACTTGAACCTCAGACCTGCCTCCACATATACCAACGTTTTAGCACAATCCTCCTACCAATAGGCTACAAGGGGTGGTTGGCTATAAAAAACAATAAATGTATAAACCAATAAGAGTCAGGCCACAAATTGTCCAACCTAGGATATATAAACCTAGCACGGATCCCAAGGATGGGACACATAGTACTATGTGTACAGAATGTTATAGTAAAATGCATGGAAATGCATGCCAAAGAGATAATTTTTCTTCTTTTGCATGCAAGAGGTGATCATATTTTGTATTTGTCTTATTGTGCATACTATTGGGTTCTTTGAGAAAATTATAGATTGTTAATACTCTTTTTTCTCTGAATTTCGTGAGGAATATGATGGTGATATTAGTTTTTTGTTAAAGTGTTGTGTATGGAGACATTAGTCCAATTTATGATGTATGAGACCCGGTCTCCTTATGCATGAAAAAGGGGGTCTTTGGGAACTTGTTGTGAACAAAGTGAAGTTTATACTCGTTTTTCTCATAATTTTGGGAGGAGTTCAGTGGTAACCTATGTTTCTAGGTTTGAGAAAAAACATTTAAGGGTGTATTCAATTTTTCCATTGTAAGTCATCATTGTATCAAGAATTTGAGCATTAATAGAGCGGTTTCACTCTTTGGAGGTGGACCGAGAGACATAGCCCAAGATGGGTGAAATCCATTATCAAAATGCATAATGAGATTTGTTATTTGTTGTCTCTATTTCTCTCTATTTTGGCACTCATTATTTCCACAATTTATTATCAGTTAATGAAGTTTATGGATACATAACCATTTTCACATGATATTATTCCCAATCTGATTATTTAATTTTCAAAGTTGTTAATTTAAATTTAATTAATTATTAAAATAAATTCAATAAGTTTATTATTGTTATTTTATTATTAAAAGATAGGTGAAGTAATTTATGAAGGGATAAGGTTGTTGGGGAATTAATTAGGGGGGGAGGTAGTTGGGGAATTGAATGAGAGGGAGGGATAAGAATGAGGGGAGGGGACTTAGAGAAGGATCTCATTTTGTATTGGAAAATTCTGCAAGAGGTGAAAGAGGAGGAGGAAAATTGGGAGAAAAAATGATTTTGGAAACTCTCACAAGGCCCTATTGTTGCTGGGAACTTTGGGCTCGAGGGCCAGGAAACCGCAAGGATTCCTGGAGCTAGGGAGCCAGAGAGGTTGTTCCTAGTTGATTGGGAGGACAATATTCAGTTGGGCAGTTTGGGCAAGCTCAAGAACAAGAGAACCAGGGACTAAATCAACAAACCTACAAGTAGAGGTATGCATTTTATTATTCTATTGTTGTGATTATCTTGTTGTTGTGATTATTTTGTTTATCAGTCTACTCATGGTATAAAGAAAAACCAAAGAAAAAACATGAAAGAAAACCATAAATTAAATTGCATATTATTTTAGTAGGAAACAAAAAAATAGATATTTATTTATTATTGAGGCCCTAAAATAGAAAGGCCTTAGAAATGGTATCAGATCCAGGTTTCAAAAATGAAACCTGGGCTTGACCACCAACATAAATTTACAAATTGGGTTGTTACACTTAGATATTATACCCAATGATTATTATTTTCCTATTTTCCCATCCAATTTTTCTTTCCTAAATCTCCACAAAATGAAACCCGATAGATTCATGCATAGTTTCCAAGCCATTACAAACCTAGATCAGAGCATGATCATTAAATGACTTGGGGTCCTTTATGTAATCTATCTCAATAAGACCAACAATGACATGTTATTTAATAAGAATATGATCAACTCCATTGAATTCGATCTTTGTTCTTGAATACTTGGAATAAATAATTTTGGCTCGAAGCTAAACACTGGGTTCAACCTGAATTTTGCTAAAACATTTTCCCTCGCCCACAGCTACAACCTCACTGCCGTCGGGTTTTAATTAGGTAGTATCAGGAAATAAAATTTCACAATGATTCTCCTCTTCAATGGTCTGAATTTTTACAAGCACTTGAACACCTAGTGGCTTGATTGTAGTGAACTTTGGAGCCACAGTTGTGCCCACCTTAACAACCAAATTTATTTTGAATGGTTGGTGGCGAATAGTGATGCTGCAAGGAGCCCTAGAGGATTATGTATTGATTGAAGACATTAAACCTTTGAACAATAATAATCCCACATGCATTGTGGATGCACAACCCGGCTGCAATGTCACCATTATCCTTTCCCAAAACTAACAACACCCAAATTAGATTTGGTGTTCTATTCCATATTTAACATAGCCAATGTTTTTTTACCACTACCCATGTGAGATTTTCACAATTTGTAGATGAAGGAAATGAGAAAAAAAAATAGTAAAGAAATGTAGAGATGGACCAAACTAGAAGATAACCCCAAAACCCCCCGAGACCGCGAGCTAAGCTTCACAAAACACACTATCAAAGCTTGACACCCAAGCCCAACATCAAGCATCGAGCCACTAAGGAGTTAGTTCGTGCACTATGTGTACCAACACACAATAACAATAGCTCGACCATGCATACTCCATACAAAATCACCCAAGACCAACCGACTAAGTCTCGAGGAGAATCCACAAAGAAGAGAGCCCGCGAGAGGCGTTTCTCTTTGTGTTTCGCATCCACCAAGCCCAAAAACCAAGCGCCATACCAACAGGAGGAGAATATCCCACAGGGCATAGGTCCATGCATTATGCATCATCGACCTGGCTGGGTTGCTCACTCATGGTGGCCATGCCCTCCCAAAGGAACCCATAAGACCCCCCTTCTTGTGCAGAGAAATAAACCCTATGACTGCAATTTGCAGAGGGAGAAATGGCGGTGGACGAGTGACATTGAGGGTGAGTTAGAAGAGGGTAGGGTTTGAGCAAGGTTTTTTTTTTTTTTTTTTTGTATTGTAGGGTTTGAGAGTGAGGGGGGGGAACGTGGGCCTCATACGAGGTCCCACGATGCCCAAGATGATTAGAAATGTTTTAAAAAAAATGTTTATTTAATTAATTAAGAAAAAAATAAGTTTGTTATTTGGTTTTAAATATATGTATATAAATTTTAATTAATATTAAATTTTTAATTAATTGTGTTAAATAATATAGATTTTTTATAAAAAAAAAAAA
>JASDQU011402681.1:7339-26894 GCA_032191745.1 Picea mariana | reverse complement strand
TTCCCCCTCTTCCCCTAGGGATAATTTTAAGGATGGAAAATTATCTTAAAAGTTAGAAACATGGGATAATAATACTCATCTTTAATATGAAAAATGTGAAATATTTGGTGATAGTTTTGTAAAAATATTCAAATTTCTAAGGATTTTATATAGTTTCTATAAAGTTTTGGTGATTTTTAAGGTAAAATAATTTTATTCTATGGAATTTGGGTGGATTGGTTTTAGAAAAAATAGAAATTAATGAATCTATTTTTTTGGAAATACCGTGGAAAATTAACCCATTGGAGAAATTTAGCCCCTAAAATCATCTATGATTCCCCACCACTCTCTCACACTCCCTCTCTCTCTCTGTCTCTCCCTCACCCCTCTATTGCCATAGACTCTCTCTATCCTTTTATCCTTCCTTCCCCCCTTCTCTATTCCCCCAACCCCTCTCTCTCTATTCCCCCAACCCCTCTCTCTCTATCTGACTCACTCTCTCTCTACCTCTCTCTCCCTACCCATATCTCTCCCTGATCTAGGAGGATCCAAAATGACTAAAAATTGATCTTCTCAAATGCTAATGAAAATGAATTCATTGTGTAGAGCTCAATGAGAGATTTCGAATGGCGCATGAATTTCCTCAAACATACATCATATGAGAAAGCTATGTTCATTTGAAGTTTTCAAGAAAGTAGGACATAAGGGAAATTGGGTATACCATATGGAAGGCCCACAAACTTCCATGTGGCCATCCATACAACTGACAAGGAATGAAATCACATCAACATGATGATGTGGAAACATAAGAGGCCACCACATGTTGCCCATATTTGGAACATTTGGAATCCAGTAGGACCAGTTAGAAAATGCCACATGTCATCTGTAGAGATGATGTGATAGGCCAAATAGTCTGTGTTGCACCACTGAAAGGGTGACACGTGGCCTACCATTCATTGACATGGAAAACAGGTGGCAGGTACATCGGTAGGATATTCAACAGGGTCATACAACACATGCTCTAATTCGACGATGCCACATGGCAAGGGTATAGTTGGAAATAAGTGGCCAATCATAGGTTGCCACATGGACCAAACAGATGATGCCATGTGGCACCTTCACGAAGACAAAGTTGGCATGGGGATGGAAAATGGGCCCTCAAGGGTGGGCTGAATCTCCATGGTTAACAATATATATAACATGTATATAAAAAATATGGAGTCTCTAGGACTTGAACCCCATACTTTCCTCCACATATACAAATGTTTTAACATAATCCACCTACCAATATGCCACAAGGGGTGGTTGGTTATAACAACCAATAAATGTATATTTAATTTGATTCCACATCACCACATAAGGGTCAGGCCACGGTTTGGTCGACCTAGTTATATAAACTTGGCACAAAACCCAAGGACGGGACACACATTATTGTGCGTTAAATACAATAAAGTAAAATGCATGGAAATGCATTCCAAAGAGATAATTTTCCTCATTTTATATGCAAGAGGTGTTCCTATTTTGGATTTGTCTTGTTTTACATGATATTGAGTTCTTTGAGAAAAGTATACAGTGTTTATACTCATTTTTCTCTGAATTTTGAGAGGAATAAGATGGTTATGTTAGTGTTAGAAAAATATATGTGCTCATTTCACCATAGACAATATCTCAATATTATCACGCAACCATAGGAACAAATGCCACCTCTGAGCACCTTAACCTTGACAGAGAGAATAATTTCGGATGAAAACCATAGATCCAATATCGAACCAAGGTAGCGTACCACTCTCCACAACTAGTCTACCATGTAGAAATTACAAACCATAACCAAGACAAAGTTCAAGCCTAAAGATGAAAATACAAGTTGTAGTAGCTGCGACTACAACTACTCTCCAAACTTGCGCACTTACTAAATTTCTATAGATGCAAGTTTTTTTGTCCAAATGAGCTCTGGCATCCTATATTTATACTACTATTTCTTAGTTATCTGGGAGGACTTTTCTTTTCGGAGGCTAAAAACTCAATATTGAATATTTTCTTCAGTCGACTTGTCTTCTAGGGTTATGTCCGATTCTTTAGGGTTTCTTCTTGCTTCCCGAAATATTCTAGTCTTGTAAGGGTTACAGGTGGAGGTTTAATACCTCTTGCAGCTACCATAATATCAACACGACCTCCTAGCTAGGGAGATATTAAAGGTGGTGGTCTTGAGCACAAAAAAACCATTCAACCGATAGCATCATGATAGCCACACATGCTATCACATGATCACGTAGATCAACTCACAAGAAACATCCTCACTATCAGTATGATCTGATAACATCAACTGCATCATCTCTCTAAGGCATACTCCATATGAGTAATGATGTTGAATAAGTCACTCACTCCATAGAGTGATACAATAATCATTCTTCTAATCTGGACATATGTCTTAGAAGAATAATTGTTCCAACATATTTTGGAAGCCACGTCATGGGATACAAGGACTATTCTTCTAATCTGGACATACATCCTAGAAGAATGATTGTCCTAGACAATTTTCACAGGGAGAATGTATGTCCATCAACATACTGACTATCCATCTAGTTGGTAATCATTCTAACACTAGTAATAATCTCCATGGCAATCAAAACAATGTCATCCAATAGAACACAACTGTGTTTATTCATAGTAGTATACAACTACTATCCAGTGGTACACAACCACTCTCAGTAGCACACTGCTACTAACCAGTGACACACAATCCCTCTCAGTGGACCACATCCACCATGGTAGAAAAAAAGTATTGTCCAAATGCATACAGTCTCCAAAACAATGATTTCATCTTATATCAACCTGCATAAAACAATATCATGATATCAATTGAGTCATCTGGGCCATTTTTCCACTCACATATGTGAAATTTGGAAGAGCATATTCCCTCAGAAGGTAAAACATCATCCATGTGATATCTGAACTATTCTTCCCAAACATAGAATAATAATTGTCCATGATTTATGAGCCTGGAACATTCACCTAACCGGGCCATTCCTCTGTCACTAATCATAGAAAAACCTGGAGAGAATGAGTCTTATGTAGGGAATGTTTGTCCCTAATTGTTGAACCTAGACCATTCCTACGAGACTAATCACAATGAAATGTGGAGAGAATGAGTCTTCCTTAGGGAATGATTATATAGACCGTTTCTGAATGGAAATGACTGTCCTGCACCAACCTCCAAAATGGACCATTCTTAAAAATTGTTCACAACTATGAACTTCAAAAGAATGACTGCCCAACAAGGCAAACCTTTCTAATTGAAAACTAATTAGAGTGAATTCGAAGAAGAATGACTTTCCTGGACCATTTTCCCATACTAGCCATAAGGGGAATTATTTTCTTTGGTACATCAATAATCTATCAAACCATTTTCATTATGAAAATGACTCTCCGATCTGGACCATTTTCTGAACTGGAAAATGTCTATCCATCAGAATTCTCAAACCACCTTCCAAACTGGAAAGGAACCGCTCATCCTGGACCATCTTTGGAACTGAAAAATGATTTTCCACAAATTCATAACATATCAATGCTTCCTCCCAACCTAGGAGTAATCTCTTCCTTTTTCAATAAGGAAGTTGTCTCCAGAAGCCCCAACTTGTTTCTTAAGTATGTAAACTTTTCATCGTGTACAAAGGCTTTACCAAAATATCTTATATCTACTCATCGTGGAGATATATTGGATAACCACTTCTCTCTTCTGGACTTCATCACATAGAATATAATGCTTGATATCAATGTACTTCAGTCTAACACAGAACATTAGTTTTATCTGAAGGATTCATATAACTTTGATCATTACAATATATCATGGTCGAATTCAACACTTCTGTTTCCTTCTAGCTCATGAAATCATGGAAAATATCAAAATGAAACATATCCAAGTAGCACTTATTCTATCATCATGAGAGTTTTCCATGGATTAGAAATCCATCATTCTGAACTTCGGAGTAACAATTCTGATACACTATCTCTGTCACAGAAATTTTTCACCATGGTTCTGTTGTATATGAGATACCCTGCATCAAGTTGTTTAAATCCATACAAGGTCTTCTTATATCTGCATACATGGGTCTCTTTCTGGTATAAGCTTCTTTCTCACTTTATTTATTGGGAAAAACAATACTTTACATGTAAATTTCAATCCATGGATACTGGTGAGATGTCGTTATAGATTTTATCCCTCCTTCTGGAAGAACCTACAAATCTCTCAATGCTTTCATTCATAAGTCTTTTTCACATTTTATTACATACATTTTTCTTTATCATAACATCCATTTCTTCTTCTTGATTTCTTCTGGTCGGTTCAAACCGAATTGGTAGTCTCACGATTGTCGGTATAATAACTGGTTGTTCTGAATTTTCTTTCTTTCTTGAAATCTCCATGTTCTTACTATTATTCCTCTTTAGATTTTGGGTCCATGGAGTATTCTATAGATTCCATGCCCTGAATATCCCAAATTCTTCGTTTCATTATAGGATCATGGATGTAGATGGGAAACCAAGGATACATAAGGCTTCTTTTTGAAGAAGACTTCATCTAGAGTCAAGCTAAAGATGTGTTTCTTATCATGGCTACTACTTTAAATATGGAACATTAAAAGATACTTTGTAATTTTTATAGATTCTTCAATGGATCATCTCATTTAGGATTATCTCCCTCCTAATCCTTGCTTCATGCATGAATGCATGCTCTTATTTTTGGAATTTTGTAATCAAATCCCTCCATTTGAGAGAGTCCATGCTTCCATCTGTATACTTATTGCATTCTACAATGTGTCACAAGTCTTTTTCTAATTTCTTCTTGATTACTCACTTCTTTCTGATTTGACTTCTTTTCGGTCTCTTCAAGTTTGATTCTGATTTTGGCCTATCTGGCATTTGTTACTTATATAATCTTCCACAGGAATTGTTACCAAATATTGTCAACGCACTTCATCTTTTTCATGTGTATTGCTTGACTTGTAGTCATCGTGACAACAATTCTTATCTCGTTATTCTTCCATAGGTATTGTTTCACTAACCATATTATATTTTAAGAAATAGATATACATGATATGTATAGGAACTATGTAAACATGGTATGTATAAGAACTATGAACAATATTGTTACCTTGACTAGAAGAATAAGTTTGTTTTGTCTTGCTTAGCTTCATTTGAGGGTTCCCTTTCTTCGACAACTGTTTCTTTGTTTGTTTCCTTCCTTTTCTTTAACTTGGGACAATGGTTCCTGTAATGACCATATTTTCGACAGTTGAAGAATTGTATCTTTGACATATCCTTTTCTTGATTTGGTTTCTTTGTTAAGCCAAACTTCTTCTTATTCTTGAAATTATTGAACTTTGTTGTGAAGGCCTGATCATCGTATTTCTTTTGGGAATTCTCTTTTACGTTAATCCTTGATTCTTCTTGTGAACGTCAAGTCCAAAGTTCTTCAAATGTGGGTTACTCCTTTCTTGTGTTCATGATTACAGAAAATGCATTCCATGTCTTGGGAAGGCCATTGAGTACTATATTTATCAGTTCCTTTTATGAAACAATTTCTTCAATAGCTTGTAGTTTATCTCTTAACTAACAGATTCTTACAAAGTATGATGTTATGTTGTCATCATCATTCATTTTCATGTCATGGAGATCATTCTTTAGACTCATCATTTGTCCAATGTTCTTAACTGAGAAGAGATTAGTTAGGGCAACACACATCTTCTTAGATGAGTGAAGATGGGAGATGTAGGGTATCAAGTGGTCCTTTATAGAGTCCACTATGATACTCATGGCATTGTTGTCATTGTCCTGAAACTTCTCCATAACCACAATGTTCTAAGGTTTCTTCTCTTTTCCTTCTCCAAACTGTGGTTCCACAATCTTTCCTTTCACAATATCCAACACTTTATTTTTGGCAAGGATGAGGTCAATCCTTTTCTTCCATGTTCTGAAGTTAGAATCCCCTTCTAACTTGTTTTGTGACTTGATAGAGTAAGTCATGATTTCTTTGACTTGGTCAACCTTTGACTTTGACCAAAAAATCAAACTTGACGTCTTGACTTGCTGAGAGTATCAAGAGGTGCGCTAGGCTAGGGTGCAGTAGGATATCTAGAAATTAGGTCAAGCTCTTCACTTAAGGTGCCTTAACAAGAGGGTTAGGTTTTCGTTGTTGCAGTAAAACTTTGACTACAACTACAACTACAACTGAGCAAATCCTCCCAATCTATCTTCCAACAGTTAGATTGTTTGAAGATAGCGTGGGCCCATACCCTGTTAGAAAAATAGGTGTGAAAGTTTCATCATAGACAATATCTCACTATTGTCACCCAACCATAGGCACAAATTCCACCCCCAAGCACCTTAACCTTGACAGAGAGAATAGTTTTGGAAGAAAACCATAGACCCAATATCAAACCAAGGTAGAGTACCACTCTCCAGAGCTAGTGTACAATGCAGAAAGTCCAAACTATAACCAAGAGAAACTCCAAGCCTATAACCTAAAATACAAGCTGTAGTCGTTGCAAATGCAACTACTCTCCAAACTTGCACACTTACTAAATTTCTATAGTTACGAGTTGTGTGTGTTCAAATGAGCTCTAGAATCCTATATTTATACTGCTCTTTCTTAGCTATCTCGACCGACTTCTCTTTCTGGAGGATAAAAACTCAATATTAAATGTTTTCTTTAACTGACTTGTCTTCTATGGTTATGTCCAATTCTTTAGGGTTTCTTCTTGATTCCTAGAATATTCTAGTCTTGCCAGGGTTACACATGGAGGTTTAATACCTCCCACAACTACCATAATATCAACAATTAGTTATGTGATAAAGTGTTGTGTATGGATATCTTAGTCTAGTTTTCCATGTATGAGACCCATAGTCTCATTATGCATGAAAACGAGGGTCTTTGGGGACTTGTTCAAAACATAGTCAAGTTTATACTCATTTTTCTTAGAATTTTGAGAATATTTTAGTGGTAACCTCTATTTCTTTGTTTGAGTATCAGAATTGAAGGGTGTCTTCAAATTTTCCATTGCAAGTCATGATTGTATCAAGCATTTGATCATTAATAGAATGGTCTCTCTATTTCGAAGTGGACCCAAAGACGTAGCCCAACATGGGTGAACTTCGTTATCAAACTGTGTAATGAGATTTGTTATTTTCTATCTCTATTTCTCTCTATTTTGGAACTCATTATTTCTACAAATTATTATTAGTTAATTAAGTTTATGTATAAACAATCATTTTCACACGATATTTTGCAAATAGTTGGACGACACTCTGAATTTCTTGAATCTAGTCAGATGTTTAGTGTCTTCTTAAGAACTAATTGACATCTAATTATTTTCATATCATGTGGTATCATAGTTGTTTTGACATGTATTTGCAAGTGAATGCTTACAAGGTCCAAACTCAAGCTTGATGAAGTATCGTTTGAAGAGTACATTCTTGAGATTAGTTCAAGGCGTGCATTTCGAAAGCAGAAATGACTTCAAAAAAAGACATGGATTCTTCTAATATAAATCCTATCTATATTGAAGACACATTCTTTTCTACATTCATGGCAATGAATATCATGGTGGAAGAAATATATGAGGATTGAAAGAAGGCCAAGGGAACTGGTGGTAAAAGAAAAGGAAAGTTGTATAAATTCTGTTTGAAAACACAGGTATTCCAACAGAGGATGAACACCTTCAGTAATCACTCACAAAACTAGATCAAAGTACACCAATTTTTTGACATGGTAAAACCCCTACGTGGAAACATCCATGACCCTGTCCAATGCGACCACTTGGAAAAATTTATTAATGCCAAAGAAAAAGATTACAAAGAGATTTTACAAAAGAGTTTCTCACAATATATCATCGAAAAATAACCCTCCATGCTCTTTAAATAGAGATCATGGACCAATTGAGTGCTAAGTCACAGATAAACGTAGTCATTACGATCAAGCAGAATATGAACTGTCGGATCACTCTATGTCAGGAACATATCATAACCGTCATATTTCTGAACTACAAATGCATAGTAATGCATACTAAAGAAACATACTAAGAAACACACTTTTACTTAATCACACATTAGACTGCGTAGATATTAACTAAATCCTAAGTGTCTAAATATCCTAACATCCCCTCTTAAGAACAACTTGGGATAGGATTGAAGGATTTTAAAAAGTGACACAATAGGGGAAGGAAGGAGGATTAGATATTATCTCACCTTATTGACAACTTCCCAAACTCCTAACATAGATAGAAGTTTGGAAAAATTCACTTCTGTAAGAGACTTTGTGAAAATTTCTACGACTTGATATTTTGTAGGGAAAAATAACACTTCAATAACTCAATCATGAATGATATTTATTATTAAGTGCATGTGTAGTTCGATGTGTTTGTTTCAATGATGTTGAACTAGGTATTTGGCGAGCTTGATGTCACTCTGATTGTCACACCAAAGGCTAGTCTCATGTTGTTTTTGGAATCCAAAATCTGAAAGGATCTGTCGAATCCACAAGGATTCCTGACTTGCATTTACGGTTGCTCTATATTCTTCTTCTACTGAATAAATTGCAATAGCCTGGTGTTTCTTACATGCCCAAGTGACAGGTCCTAAACCAAGGTTGAAAACATAACGTGAAATATACTTTCAATCATCAGGGTCGTCGACCCAATATGAATCAGTGAAACCAACCAATAAAGGAGTTCCCCCTGAACTATAATGTATCTCGAACTGAACTATACCCCAAACATATTGAAGTATCCTTTGAGATTATTTCTAATGTCTTTCATATGGTGCTTTCATATACCCATAAATAAGAACAACAATAAAGGAAATATAGGGATGGGTATGGGTCAAGTATAAGAGGCTACCAACTAACTGATGGTACAAGGTGGCATCAACATTGGGAGATGCACAGGTGGAAGCAAGCTTGACTCCATGCTATAAGGGATAAGGGGTTGGCTTACAATATTCCATGTGAAAGCGATGAAGAAGGTCACAAGCATACTTATATTGGGAAAGAAAAATTCCTTCATTGGTTTGCAAAACTTGGAGGCCAAGGAAATAGTGCAAAAATTCTAAGTATGTCATTTCAAATTTATTCTTAAGGCTAGTATTCACATGGTTTAAAAATTTTGAGTCACTACCAATAAGGATAAGGTCATCAACATAAAGGACAAGGATTATGAGATGGCTTCCTACTTTCTTGGTATAGACATTGGGATCAGAATGGAATCTAGAAAATCTATTAGCAATAAGAAATCTTTCCATTTTTGAATACCAAGCTTGGCGAGCTTGATTAAGACAATAAAGAGATTTATCAAGGTGAAAAACAAGGATAGAGTCATTCTGGACACAGTCGAGAGGTTGTTCCATGTAGATTTCTTCTTGAAAATCCCCAAACAAGAACAAGGTGGATGGAATTAATTTTTTCTACTGGGGAAAAGGTTTCATTATAGTCAATTTCTTCAACTTGGGAAAATCCTTTGGCAACTAACCGAGCGTTGTTCCTTTCAACAATTCCATTTGATGCATACTTAGTTTTGTATACACATTTACATTTGATAAGTTTTCTTCATTTTGGAGGAGGTAAAATATCCCAAGTATCGTTTTCTATTAAAGAACGATATACTCTTCATTCATTGATGTATCTAATATTGATGACCTAAAGCTTCTACAAATGTCTCTAGATCACGAGTCTTTGAAACTTGATCAAAAGAGAAGAGTCTCGTTGGAACTGAGAACATGTATGACGTTGATCTGAAGGATCACCGACAACATCACTAGCTTCTTCTCGTGTTGAACGAACCCATTTAGGAAGCATTGGTGCTAGTACTGGTTCAATTTCAATGGAATCATCTAGAGGAAGGTGAGTAGGTGGAGGTGGATTTTCATCCTCGCTGTCATCATCTGAAGAAGAATCCATAACAGGACCAGAGATGGAACAACTGTCGAAGATGGCTCTTAGGCCAAAGAAGGCGCAATCGTTGAATTAGGTTCTCGGGCAAAGATATTTTCATCAAATTTAATATCTCTTCTAATAATAATTTCATTAAATTGTGGTTGAGAAAGTATTTAAACTTTGACATCTTCAGAATAACCAGATAATATACACTTCTGACTTTTAGGTTGCAATTCTTTCCTTTTCTCATCAGGAATGAGAGCCCATTCTAGACTTCCAAATACATGGAAGTGACTTACATCTGGTTTAATTTTAGTCCATGCTTATTCCAATGTTATATTTTTAAGAGCCTTTGTGAGAGTGTAATTTTCAAAATTGATGGCTTTCGCCCAATACTTTAGACTTAATACCTTAGATTGGATCATACAATTAGCCATTTATTTTAATGTGTGTTTCTTTCTCTCAGTAAAACCATTTTTTTGTGGTGTATATGGAATAGTGTGTTTCATTTTGATGCCCTGTGTAGTGTAGTAAGTTGTAAAATTAATTTTCACATATTCACCTCCATTATCTATTCTTAACTGTTGAATTTGATGTCTAGATTGCTTTTCAACAGGGGCCTTGAAGTTCAAAAAATTGTAAAAAACTTCACTCTTAAGTTTTAAGAAGTAAATCCAAGTATGTTTGGAAAAGTCATCAATGAAATTTAAGAAATAATTGCACCTAGAAAAAGAAGGAGAAGGAACTGGACCACACAAATCACCGTGAACAAGATGCAAAGGGCCCAAGGCGTGCCAAGAGGCACATTTGTCAAAATTGTCTTGATGATGTTTTCCAAGAACACAACTAACAGAAAAATCATATTTCCATGAAACAAGAGGAAGACCAATCACCATCTTTTAATTACATAGTTTCTACAATGACCAATAGTTTATATGACAAAAATTCTCATGCCAAAGTTTGCTCAAGTCATCGCTATGAGAAACAAAAACTGATGGAAAAGATGATGACCCAAAGTTGTCAAAATTGTACAACCTGGTAATATCATCAACAATTCTAGTTGCAAGAACATAATGAGGATAATTTAGATCCTTGATTACAACTTGGTGAGTTGAAAACTCTACGGTTTTACCTTCACCTGAATGAGTAATTTGATATACTGATAGAAGGTTACATGAAAGACTTGGAGCACATAATACATCATTGAAATGACCATTATCTACCTGAATTGTTCCAGATCATACAACACTAAGATATATTTCATCACCAAGAAATATTTTCTTGGTGTTACATTCATTTAGAGAAGAACATATGACTTTCCCCTTAGCCATATGATAATATGCTCCATAATCAATAAGCCACTCATATGAAGAATAAGTAGAAGTTGCACTGAAGGAGAAACCATAAGAATAAAGTGCATGTTCATGAGAAGAAGAAGAAGAAGTGGAATCAATAGTGATGTTGTGTTTATTCATCGTTGTTTCTAAATCTACCATCTTCTTGAAACATTTGGACTCATCATTACCATCTTTCCCATAAAAGTTGCAATGCCTGATAGTCTTCTTATTTTTAGATTTTTCTCCTTTGTCACGATTAGGAGTTGAAGTTGTTAGAGTGGGTTTGGGACTCTTGTTTTTCTTATTGTTGTGGCGAGGAAGTTTCTTCTTGGGTTTCTTTAGTTTATCTTTCTGTTGGGATAATAAGGATTTGTTGAAGGTACCTATAGTTATGATCACTCCAAGTTGTACAAGCATATCTTGCTCTCTAATCAAAACATCACAAAATGACTCAAGAGTGGGTTTTTGATAATTTTTCCCTGGAGCCTCTCTCATGGCATAAAATATACATACAAACATAGAATATGCACTACCTATATTGTAAATAATAATATAGATGCAACACTCTTCCTCCATCTTTATGTTACACTCTTCACATAAAATTCTAAGTGTTTTAAACTTAGATAAATAGTCTTCAATGCAATAAAAATCATTTGTACTTAAAGTTAGTATCTGATTTTCTAATTGATGTGCTCGAATAATATTGTTTTTACTAAACTTAGATTCAAGTTTTTCCCAAGCTTCATTAGGGTCATCAATTTCTTGAAGGTGGAAGATTAAATCAAGAGACATGGACATTCCTATCACTCCACATGCTTCATCATTCTTATTATCCCATTTGAATTTATTTTCATCATTATTGGGATCTTTTTCCTTTCTAAGGTAATCTGGTACAAGCCTTTACTTCTTAATAAATCCTCCATATGGGATTTTCGTTGGAAGTAGTTGGTGTTGGTAAGGAAAATATCACTGGAAGAATCCATACTAAATATGCATATAATATTGATTTAAAAACTAAAATTGATGATCTTGATGGAAAGATATCAAAAAATCATGCATTTAAAAAAAAACTGACACTGAAAACGAACTTTGTATGTGAAAGTTATGCCCTTAAAAAAAAACATAAACGATAACCAAAGAGCTACGTGGCAAGTAGAAGTTGGTCCATGTAGTGAAAACCCTTCAAATAACCTCACTTTTACAAGTTTGTTTCTTCATGCAGTGACCCACTTTTTATAAAAAAGAAGTGGGTATCACTTTTACAATGAAGTTACTTTATAGAATAAAGTTGCATGCAAAATAAGGAATTTTAAAATAAAATATTAAAGCTACTTATAGTGATTCACTTTTATACTTGAAGTGAAATAAACTTTACAATGGATGCATGAACATTTCCAAAAAGAGTAACAAAAAATACACTTGAACTCAAGACCTTTGACTTAATATGGTAACCTTTAACCAATTGAGCTAGAAAAACATGTTGTATTGTTTAGAAGGAGTGTGGTTGGTTTTGTTGTTGTTGTTGTTGTTTTTGAATATGATCTTGGAGAGTGTGCTCATAAAAAACTCTTTTCACACAAGAATTTTTTTTCTCTTCTCAATGAAAACAAGGGTTAGATCTTGTTTAACTTACCCAGAAAATTCACCTCTTCCTATTTTTTTATGATTTTTAGAGGTTGGATAGGGCACAAGAAGAGAGCATACACAGATCTAAAAGTCTAGCAACCCAGAAAAAAACAATATAAAACTGAAATAATACTTTGCAAAAATGATGTATTCAGGGTTTATACCTCTCGATATCGTTGAAATGGTCATATCTTGGGAAAATGGAAGCCTTTTCAAGTGAAACAAAAAGATTTTATGACTTAAATGAGCACTCTATATGCAATGGAACAATCCTCTTGGTACATGAATGTATGGAAATGGAAGAAACCATATATGAGGCAACTCGACTTCATGATATTTATCTACAATTAGAGCAGGTCTTCAAACAAGCTCCGATACCATGTTCGACAACACATGTATTCCAATAGAGGATGAACACATTCAGTAACCACTCACAAAACCATATCAAATATAAACACACCGATGTTTTGACATGGTAACACCCCTACGGGGAAACATTCACAACCCCAACCAATGCAACCACTTGGACAAATTTATTAATGCAAAAGAAAAAGATTACAAAGAGATTTTATCACAATCGATCATCGAAAAATGACCCTCCATGCTCTTTAAATAGAGATCACGCAAAAATAAGGTGTTAATCCATGAATCAATGTATTCGTTAAGATCAAGGAGAATATGAATTGTCAGATCACTCTATGTCGAGAACATATTGTGATCGTCAAATTTTCTAACTACAAATGCATACTAATGCATACTAAAGAAACAAACTAAGAAACACACTTTTACCTAACTACAAATTAGACCAAGTAGATCTTAACTAACTCCTAAGTGTATAAATATCCTAACAACTTCGAAAAGCAATCGAATGGAAAAGAAGAAGAGAAGCCTACATGTTCTCATTGCAAGAAGAAAGGGCATGAGGAGACAACATGTTGTAAGTTTCATTGAGATAGGCTACCAAATAAGTTCAAGGAAAAGGGTAAAAAAAATGCCACAACCATAGTTCAAGATCTTGGATAAGATTCTAAAGTTAAAACTATGGGCGTTAAAGGTATATTTTTTTGTTGCTAGTTCTAGTTCATGTACTTATTATTTAAAGGATAATGTAATCCCCGATGGAAGGAAAATAAAATAACTATTTCATTTACAAGTTATCTCAAAGAACAATAATATTGAGACATGTTGATAGTGGATCACAAGTAAATCTTATTTTGGAGCAAGTTGCTCATAATTTGGGCTTGGAAACTAGACCTCATTTGAGACTGTATCCTTTGGGTTGGATTTGTGATCATGCTCGGTTACAGGTAACTAAACAATTCAAGTTATAGTTTGATATCACATATAGTTTTATTGATGAGGTAGAGTTAGACATGGTTTCAATTGACATTTGAAGGATGGTTTTGAGAAGTACGTACTTGTATGACATAAATGATATTTTCTACAAGGATCAGAACAAGTATCATATTTTCAAGGATGGCATTGAGTTCATTGTGAGAGATCATGAGATAAAGAAAAAATTGACATTGGTCACTACATGGAATGTGAAAATTCTAGTTAATGCTAATATCCAGGATCCATATTTACAACCTGCAGTTGAAAGTAAAAAAGGTCCTTTGGTTGATGTTGTTCCTATTGAGAAGGGAAAATATGTTGATGGTTCAATCTCTTTTGCATCTATATATTCAATTTTGTTGTTCATTTTATTACTAATAAATGGAGTATGCTTAGTAGCTGCAAAAATTAATGGTGGAGTTTGTGAATTTAAGGGAATGGTTAACTTGGTCAACAATGTTGTTTCAATCTTGCTTATTATTGTGATGAGTCAGGTGATCGTTATCCAAGAAGGAAGGATGGATGATATTGTACAAGTGAGGAGAAAATATCCCCACTTCGTTTATGAATGAACCATACTTTTGGAGATTATATATTTTTCTTGGGTGACCTATAATTGGATCTAGTGATTTCTGGGATTTAGATTCAGTGTTGGCATCAAAGATAGACAAATGAAAGAATTCTATTCCATTACAAGGAAGCATCATGCAATGGAACATCAGTGCAAGTAGCCTAAAATGGAAAGTTAATGTTCTTATGTAAATTCCTTGTTCATGTAAGATGTATACCTTGTATAGAAGCAAGTCAAACAGTACAATTTTTTGTGGAAAACATGTTTAGATTTTGATTTCAGGGACGGAGAGAGGAAAATGAACATGAATTTCATTCAAAGACTCTTATAGATACATCAAGAAGTACAAAAATAGTTAACCAAAATGGGAAAGGAATAGACCAACATTCAAATTGGCTTCACGATAGTCGACATGGACTATCTTTAGTAGAAGAGGAGATGGGAGTGAATGTTGAGTTCAAGATTCAGATCTGGATATTGTGGAGCAAAGAGTCAATAAGTATACTTTTTTTATTAAGGAAGCAGTGAGCCAGAAACTCGAGCTATATATATAGGTAGTAAGAAGAGAGAGTAGCCATGAGTCATATCTAGAGTTAGAGCTATTGCTAAGAGATAGAGTTAGAAAAATGTTCCAACTAAGAAAAAATAAGTACACTCATGTAGATTGGTTTCCTCGAACTTTTGGAAGTTCAAGAAGGAGGTCAAATATGTATTGAAGATGAAGATCCAAGGAAAATATCAATTCCAAGATGGATATTCATAAAAGAGAATTTCAATAAGGTGGAAGAGTGAGAAAGTCTTATCATCACTAAGTTGTTTAATAATCCATGAAAAATATTTCAGTAAGGTGGAAGAGTGAAGAAGATTTATCATCACTAAGTTGTTGAAGGATCTATACTTTTGGAGGACCAAAATTTCTTCAGTGGGAAGGTGTGATCTAGGAGGATCTAGAACTCTAAAAACATTATCTTCTCAAATGCTAATGGAAATTACTTCATTGCTTAAAGATCTGCGAGATATTTCCAATGGTACTTGAATCCCCTCAAATTGATGTCGTATGAGAAAGTTATGGTTGTTTGAAGTTTTCAAGAAAACATGGGAGAAGGAAAAAAGGGGATTCCACGTGGAAATCCCATAAAATACCACGTGGCCATCCATATAGATGATAGGTGAGAGGATGATGTCAACATGATGTCATCATGATGACATGGAAGCATGAGATGCTACCACGTGTCACCCATATATGGCACATTTGGCATCAAGTTGGACAAGTTAGAAAGTCCCATGTGTCATCCATATGCATAATTTGGCAGGTCGTACAACCCATGTGGTACCACTGAAAGGGTGACATGTGGCCTACCATACAATGACATGGAAAATAGGTGGAAGGTACACCAACAAAAAAGTCAACAAGGATGTACAACACATGACCTAATATGGAAACACCACATGTAAGGTGTACAACTGGAAATAAATGGCCAATCATAGGCTATCATGTGGACCAACTAGGTGGTTTCACATGGTACCTTCGAGAATACCAAGTTGGATTGGCGATTGAAAAATGGGCCCCAAAGGGTGGGCCGAATCTCCATGGTTAACAATATATATAACATATATATACCAAATATGGAGTCCATGGGACTTGAACCTTAGACCTGCCTCCACATATACCAACGTTTTAGCACAATCCTCCTACCAATAGGCTACAGGGGGTGGTTGGCTATAAAAGCAATAAATGTATAAACCAATAAGGGTCCAACCACAATTTGTCCAAACTAGGATATATAAATCTATCATGGATCCCAAGGATGGGACAGATAGTACTATGTGTACAGTACATTATAGTAAAATGCATGGAAATGCATGCCAAAGACATAATTTTTCTTCTTTTGCATGCAAGAGGTGATCATATTTTGTATTTGTCTTGTTTTACATGCTATTGGGTTCTTTGAGAAAATTATAGAATATTTATACTCTTTTTTCTCTGAATTCCAAGAGGAATATGATGGTGATATTAGTTTTGTGTTAAAGTGTTGTGTATGGAGATATTAGTCCAGTTTATATATGATGGTGATATTAGTTTTGTGTTAAAGTGTTGTGTATGGAGATATTAGTCCATTTTATGATCTATGAGACCCATAGTCTCGCTATGCATGAAAAATTGGGTCTTTGGGAACTTGTTGTGAACACAGTGAAGTTTATACTCATTTTTCTCATAATTTTGAGAGGAGTTCAGTGGTAACCTATGTTTCTAGGTTTGAGAAAAACATTTAAGGGTGTATTCAATTATTCCATTGTAATTCATCATTGTATCAAGAATTTGAGCATTAATAGAACAGTTTCACTCTTTGGAGGTGGACCAAGAGACATAGACCAAGATGGGTGGATTCTATTATCAAAATGCATAATGAGATTTATTATTTGTTGTCTCTATTTCTCTCTATTTTGGCACTCATTATTTCCACAATTTATTATCAATTAATGAAGTTTATGGATACATAACCACTTTCCCATGATATTATTCCCAATCTGATTATTTAATTTTCAAAGTTGTTAATTTAAATTTAATTAATTATTAAAATAAATTCAATAAGTTTATTATTATTATTTTATTATCAAAAGATAGGTGAAGTAATTTATGAAGGGATAAGGTTGTTGGGGAATTAATTAGGGGGGGAAGGTAGTTGGGGAATTGAATGATAAGGGGGGGATAAGAAAGAGGGGAGGGGACTTGGAGAAGGATCTCATTTTGTATTGGAAAATTCTGCAAGAGGTGAAAGAGGAGGAGGAAAATTGGGAGAACAAATCATTTTGGAAACTTTCACAAGGCACTGTTGTTGCTGAGAACTTTGGGCTCGAGGGCCAGGAAACCGAAAGGATTCCTAGAACTAGGGAGTCAGAGAGATTGTTCCTAGTTGATTTGGAGGTTAATATTCAGTTGGGCAGTTTGGGCAAGCTCAAGAACAAGAGAACCAGGGACTAAATCAACCAACCTACAAGTAGAGGTATGTATTTTATTATGCTATTGTTGTAATTATTTTGTTTATCAGTTTACTCATGGTATAAAGAAAAACCAAAGGAAAAACATGAAAGAAAACCATAAATTAAATTGCATATTATTTTAGTAGGAAACAACAAAATAGATATTTATTTATTATTGAGGCCCTGAAATAGAAAGGCCTTACAAATGGTATCAGAGCCAGGTTTCAAAAATGAAACCTGGGCTTGACCACCCACATAAATTTACAAATTGGGTTGTTACACTTAGATATTATACCCGATGATTATTATTTTCCTATTTTCCCATCCAAATTTTCTTCCCTAAATCTCCACAAAATGAAACCCGACAGATTCATGCACAGTTTCCAAGCCATTACAAACCTAGATCAGAACACAATCATTAAATGAATTGAGGTCCTTTATGTAATCTATCTCAAGAAGACCAACAATGACATGTTCTTTAATAAGAATATGATCAACTCCATTGAATTCGATCTTTGTTCCTGAATACTTGGAATAAATATTTTTGGCTCCAAGCTAAACACTAGGTTCAACCTAATTTTTGCTAAAACGTTTTCCCTCACCCACAGCTACAACGTCACTGCCCTCAAGTTTTTATTAGGTAGTATCAGGCAATAAAATTTCACATCGATTCTTCTCTTCAATGGTTTGAATTTTTACAACCACTTGATCACCTAGTGACTTGATTGTAGTGAACTTTGGAGCCATAGTTGTGGCCACCTTAACAACCAAAATTATTTTGAATGGTTGGTGGCAAATAGTGATGCTACAAGGAGCCCTAGAGGATGATGTATTGATTGAATACATTAAACCTTTGAACAATAATAATCCCACACACGTTGTGGGCGCTCAACCCAGCTGCGATGTCACCATTATCCTTTCCCAAAACTAACAACACCGAAATAAGATTTGGTGTTCTATTCCATATTTAACACAGCCAACGTGTTTTCATCACTGCCCATATGAGATTTTCACAATTTGTAGATGAAGAAAATGAGAAAAAAAAAAGTAAAGAAATGTAGAGATGGGCCAAACTAGAAGATAACCCTAGAACCCCCCGAGACCGCGAGTTAAGCTTCACAACACACACTATCAAAGCTTGACACCCAAGCCCAGCATCAAGCGTCCTGCCACTAAGGAGTTAGTTCATGCACTATGTGTGCCAACACACAATAACAATAGTTCGACCATGCATATGCCATACAAAATCACCCAAGACCAACCGACTAAGCCCTGAGGAGAATCCACAAAGAAGAGAGCCCGCGAGAGGCATTTCTCTTTGTGTTTCACGTCCAGCAAGAACATAAACCAAGAGCCATACCAAGAGGAGGAGAATATCCCACAGGGCGTAATTCCATGCATTATGCATCATCGACCTGGTTGGGTCGCTCACTCATGGTGGCCATACCCTCCAAAAGGAACCCATAAGACCGACCCCCTTCTGGTGAAGAGAAATAAACCCTATGACTGCCTTTTGCAGTGGGAGAAATGGCGATGGAAAAGTGACATTGAGGGTGAGTTAGAAGAGGGTAGGGTTTGAACAGGGTTTATTTTTATTTTTTTTGCATCGTAGGGTTTGAGAGTGAGGGGGGGCACGTGGGCCTCATAGGAGGTCCCACAATGCCCAAGATGATTAGAAATGTTTTAAAAACAATGTTTATTTAATTAATTAAGAAAAAAACAAGTTTGTTATTTAGTTTTAAATATATGTATATAAATTTTAATTAATATGAAATTTTAATTAATTGTGTTAAATAATATAGA
>JASDQU011402680.1:43388-53924 GCA_032191745.1 Picea mariana | reverse complement strand
ATCATCAATTTCATATTTAACAATTTATATCAATGATAATTGAAATTATTTCCAAAAATATATTACCCATATATCCAAAAAATAGTGTGTTGTCCAAAATTTTAGAAGTCGACTGTTCTCAATGATCAATAAATAAAAACACTTAAAATCCATATTTGTTACTCTGGGAGGCAATATTTCCCTTGTTGTTGTTGTTACCCTTTTATCTCTCTGAATTTGTCTTAGGAAGTGTGGAGCCTTTAGTCCTAATCTCACTGATCACATGAGAGCAATCATCTCTC
Source organism: Picea mariana (assembly GCA_032191745.1). NCBI lineage: Eukaryota > Viridiplantae > Streptophyta > Pinopsida > Pinales > Pinaceae > Picea > Picea mariana. The sequence goes on along the minus strand of JASDQU011402680.1, from coordinate 53,643 downwards.
AAATGCACGTGGGAGGACACAGATTTGGCAGAGTCATTTGAGGGTGAGTGTTGGCATGGGGGTAGACCCAGGGTTCAACGCTTCAACAATGCACCAACAAAACCCTAACTACCGGCCCTTTCAGAAACACCTGCGAAGCAGGCGAAGTCTCCCCCGAGGTAGAAGCAATGGGGTTTATAGGACACGGGTGTCTGTAACCAAGATGGGACACAGATCTATGATAATAACGCTTCACAGAGTATTCTAGCAACACTTAGAAGGTGATATGCATTAATCCATTGGCTTCATTAACATCACAGAACAAACCCTAAGATAGATCGGTGAAGTAACAATAAATATTCAGCACTTTGATCATTAGCACATAGCACTGAGTTAGATCTAACATTCATTCATTCATAACATAACTAAAGAACTAAGCATCAATAGACCTATCTAACATACATAAAAATCAAAGCACTGAGCAGAATCATAACATAGCCAACAAATCACAAAGCAGACCAAAGACACAAGATATATGTGGTTCACCCCAGTGTGGGGCTACGTCCACCAACTACTTCGACTTCTTTATTATTCTTCAATCTCTTACATTCATCCGCTCCTGTGCACTAAGCCACAGAGCCAAGCTTTGCAACTAGACAGGAGATTTGTGCGTTGTGCACCAGATCCTCCTTCCCAAAACTAGGTTAAGGCACAAAGCCAACTCCTCTATTAAGAACAGAGCCTTACATACACATTATGTTGCACAAAGCAAATCATAACTACTTGCACTTAGCTTCGCAAGCTATTTTCTTCTCCCTTTCTACATTGCGTTCTTACTTATTTATACTTTTAAAATAAGGCCTAATCATGGGAAAACCCATGGGCCAACATCCCATAACCCATTACAAAAACCCTAAGGAACCCCTTGCTGGGTCCACATAGCCTAAAAAATAAGTGAGATCTATGATCTCCGCTCTGCCTGGGTGCTCCATCTTCATCCAGCTTATTGAAGTCCACAAAGTGGTCAAAACCTGACCAAGGTTTCCTCAAAACTTGGTTGAGGGTCAATAGGACCCCAACACTCACTTGTGACTCATCCTGAGTCACTCAGTTCTAGGCAATGTCGCTTCAAAGGCATCGAGATTCACTCGAGCTGCCTCGACTTGCTGCTTCGCCTGAGCCTCCTTCTCAGTGAGCTCTTGGATCATTTGCTTTGTAACAGGTCCCTCCAGGTGTTGTTCAGTTGTCGTAACCACTTGATCCAATTGCAAGAATTGTCCTTCAATTTCTTCAAACACCTTGTAGGCCTCATCCTGCACAGGTTGTAGCTTCTACGCAACTTCCATTACTCTTCCCTGGATGGTAGTAATCTTCTACTACACTGCGCATTATTCCTGGGACCTCTTCATTCTTTCAACTTTGGTGAGCAGCTTCATCTGCGCCTATACTGACAATGCATGTTGTTGCACCTTCTGTAACTGTACTTCCAGTTTCCTTAGCTCCGGATCTTCTGCGAGGCATTCATAAGTCTTCGCGCTTCTATCACTTAGTTGTTTACATTATGAGGTGAGGGATCTGATCCTTATTACTATTTTCCTAGTGGATTCCTTCCTCTAGTCGCGCACCTCCTATAGAGTGCTCAGTACTGCTTTCAACTCCTTTCTCCTCACTTGAAGTTGTTGGATGGTCTTAGTGATCTTCGCCACTTGAACCTCTACTTGATCCTATTCCTCATGTGCCAAGCCTGGCATAGAGCGACATGCTTTATTCACCACTTCTTTGACTGCAGTCTGCTCTGCAAGCAGCTGGTCCTTTTCTCTCAGTATATTCGTTGTGTCCTCCTGGAGCATCGCACGAAACTCATCTCTCTCATTTTCATAGGTGGTTACACAGTACCATGCTACTCGTAGTTTCTCTAAGGCTTCCTCTTTTTCTTGTTTCAAGGCTTCTGTAGCCTTGTCCTTTTCTTCCTAGATTTTCTAAAGTAGAGCCTTTGTCGCATCTGCAAGTCTTCTTAATTGGGCTATTTCATCCCCCAATTCTGCAATCTAGGACGACGGCGCAGTAAGTACTGTGTGGATCAATTGAATAGCTTGTTGTATTTCCTTCATTTCCTTCTCGATCCTTTCATACAGCTTGTCCTGCTTCACTTCATATCTCTGCAAGATGTCCTCGAAAGCATCCTCCATGGCTTCGCGAACCAAGATGATGTCATCCTCCATGAGAGTGGCCTCCAACTGGGGCTTGCTAGCGTGTGTCTTTTTCCTAGATGAAGATTTCTATGGAGAAACCTTCCTCTTCTGTGGTGTTATTGTTTCATTAGGGGGATCTTTCGGCGGTGTAGCTTTGCCTTCTCCTTTATTTTCTCCTTCATCCCCTCCTCCTTGTCCATTTTCTCCATCACCTCCTCCTAGCGAGCCAGATCCATTGTCTTAAGAGGAATTGTCCTCCTCATCAGTCTCTATATTCTGGACTTCCTCCTTTTTCTTCTTCTTCTTTGTCCCATTGGACTATCTGACATGATCGACCCATGTGACTAGGGGGCTTCCTATGATGTCAGTGTCAGATATTTATGCATCCTTAATAGGTATAAGGAACTCCTTCGGCCACTCCTTCGTGATATATATGACTGTAACTCTTCCTTGGTCTCGTCTCTGTGTGCAATGATATAGATGAAATGTCGATCTGCGCGAAACTTGGCTATTGGTCTATACTGGTGCAAGGTGTGCAGTGTCATCCGCGGAAATGCTTCAATGGAAACCTTCAGTTATTGATAATACACATGGAACACAACATTTTACTACCATTGCTTCGACATGTCATTGGTGTACCACAAGGTAGAAAACCTAGTGGCCAACGGCTCTGATGGTTCAATCTCTGGAAAGGTGGCTCCTTCAGGCATTTTCCAAGCGACAAATGCAATCAGCACGATCATACAGCTAAAGTGGAATGTGTATCCCTGATATTGAGCTTCGCAGCAGTCTTTCTTGAGTTCATTAATGAGGTAACTCGTCCAATTCATCTGCATTCCCTCCACACATTTTCCTATGAGGTCCACCACGAACCCGGTGATCTGTGTGGGGCGGTTCTTTCTTACAATTTTTCCAGCTATGAGTTGGCATGCGAGGCACACTACACCATTCTAGATAGAGGCTACCTTGTAGCCTCGATTTCCCTTTTCGATGTCGCCATAAGCCTCCTTGATGCGTTGTGCCAGGGAGCGGTCCGAAGGCTTCCCTAGATAAAACTATTGAGGGTCAGGTCCCTTCATGCTTAATCCTGTAATCAAGTGGATAAGTGTCGGATCCACAGTAATCTTTCGATCGAGCCACAGGTATCTACCATGGTAGCATGAAAAGAGGAGTTTAACACAAGCGTTAACCTCCTGGTGAAGGCCAAAATGGGCAATCTTCATCACATTGAGTACAGTGGACTGCGCGAGTTTCTTAATCCATGGATGGGAGACCAGGGGAGACTTCTTCCCAGTTTTATTTGTCAGATATTGGTGGGGTGCGAGCATGGCATAATTCTTTTTGTCGCTGAGATTAAAATCACCATTCTTCAGTAGTGGGATCTATCTTAGTTGACTCACAACTACGCGTATTCCTTTCGAGATGTACGCAGTGATTAGGGTGTACTCAAAGTCGTGTGGGATTCTATTGTGGTTAACTGTGCCAGCCAAAGGTGGGATATAGTCTAGTAAGATCGACAGGATTTGCTTCGCATTAACTAGATCGTCGTGATGCTTACTTCGTTGCTCAGTCACGGGATTAACAGGGAGAGAACGTCGTCCAATCAAATGGGAATCCTGCAGCCCCCTAGTCGACGATGCCTATACTCCTTTAGATAACGGTTTATCAACCATTAGCTTCTTGAGGACCTCTTCGACAGACTTCTCTAGTTCACTCGGTTCTCCCGACATTCTCAATTTAAAACAAACAGGTCGGGGTAGGAGAATGGATAGGCAGGGTAGAAAAATGGATGGTGAGGTCTGATAACATAGTTCAACACACAATCACATCTCTTCTTGGCTCAGTTAATCATGGGTGGAAAAAATTGGTCCTGGCGCAGCGTCCGACAAGTTAAATAAGTGGGGCCTCGTAACAGATTCTTCCAACGGGCATGAATGCTTTCATCAATGTGAATATGTTCATTATGGCATGGTCTCAACGTCCCTAGAGCGTTCCATCCACCCATAAATGTGTTTCCTAGTCGTTCCATAGCGTCGTTCTAACGGTATGGGTGCCTCCAACGGTCATATAGCTTCACTAGGGCGAAGTCCCATTCTGCGTGGTCCTGTTGTTCCGGCGAGGTTCAAATCCTATTAACCTATCTCTTGCGAGGTTCCAGTCTGTGAAGTCTTCCATATGTTCTATGTAGCTTCTTGTAGCTTTTCTAACTTGGATTTCTTTTTAATGATCTTCCTTGCCTTCTTCCCTGTAATCTGAGTTTCTCTAACAGTTTCTGGAATCCTCTTTCCATTCTTATTCTTATCTTCTTCTGGTGTGGTGACTTCGCATTGTTGATGTGCTCTCAAAGGGTTCGAAGTTAATATCCCTTCTCTTATTAATTCGAGGGTGGGTATTCTTATTTCTTACATAGATAGGTCTTTCAAACCTTCTTGCGTTCTTACAACCTCGACAGCTAATTATATTGCCTTCTGTTGCTTCGACTTATCTTCTTGTTCTTCTATTAGTCGGTCTATTTTTCTAGCTATGAAATCCCTTAGTTCTTGCTTTTTCTTTTCTGTAGCTTCTTCCTCTGTTTTCCTTCTTATTTGATCCTTCTCAGTCCAAGTCTTTCCTAACAGAAGTGGGAAAGGGGCTTTGTTCTCAACAAACTTAATGACTTCAAATTCCTCTTCAGTCGATGTTCCATGGATAAGAATAGGTATGTTAGTAACTCTTCCACATAGGGTTATCATATTTCCTTTAAACAAGCATTTTGGGCCTTGGTTATGGATTAAGGAAGAAATCGAAGAGAAACAAAGAGAAAATACAAAGTATGAACTGCGCAGAAGGCACATTGACTGAGAATGGGTCAAAGTGGCCAAAGGAGTGGAAAAGGAGGAGCGAAGTAAGAGAAAATGAGCCATTGAACGAGAAGATCAAGGAAGACAGATTAGCAAGGAAGATGGATCGTGGAAAACTCAGCAAGTGGAAAAATCCACAAACGGATGCTTTGGAACACCTCATGCAAAAGAAGGAGAGACAGGTTGGCGAAGCCCTGAAAATGCGGGTCAAGTTGACCTAGTGTTTTAGACACCTAGGGTTTGGGGATCTAGGGTTTGACACCTAGAAATTTGTCGTGTAATGTATAAATAAAGCTCTAGATGACTTGGGATGGGTGGGTTCTGAGTTAGTCATTATGGGTTAAGGGAGTGATTATTATTGATCGTATGAGAGAAAGCATTGTGTTGTGAGAATACTGTTGTAATATCTTCAGCTGGGTGTGAAGATCAACCTTGCAGCTGGGTGCACAAGGAGGGGAGAGAAGAAGGGAAAGAGAGAGAGAGATTTGCAAGCTAAGTGTGCAGATAGAACTGTATGTTTTCCTATAATATATCAAGAAACACAGTTATGTGGGCGTGGCCCTAGGGAGAGGGTGAACCACGTATATCTTGTTGTTATGTGTGATTGATGTTGTGTTCTTTGCCTTATGTTATTTTGTTATTGCATTTTTGTGCTAGATCTAAGATATAGTTGCGTGAAGTAGACATAAGCTGGTAAAGAATAACTATGTCTCTCTGTGTTCTTTCCCTGGAACCACATTGCATTTCCTCTGGTTGTAGACACTTGTGTCCTACAACCCCCTATTGCTACTTCGGGTGATACTGCATCTGCTCCACAGGTGTTTCCAAAAGGGCCAGTAGTTAGGGCTTATTGGTGTGCTGTTAGAGTTGAACCCTGGGCCTGTCACTGTTCCAACAAATGGTTCCGTTGTCGGAACTAGGATCTTCTTGAGGGAATGTCAAGGTGGTTTCCATCGAAGACAGAGATTCAAAAGTGAATAGAAGAACAAGAGAGGGACTTCGCTAAGGCTCATAATAAAAACCTTAATATAAGTACAGAGGATTGGTTTGGAAGGTATATCTTTACCGATATACACGAGATTTTCTTGGAGGAATTCATAAGGAGCTATACGAGTGGTTAGCCAGACTAGCAGATACCCAGTTTGAAGTCATATCTATATCGCCTGTGGTTTGTAAATTAGCGTTGATAAAGAAGGTCAAGAGAGTTGATAACATCGTGTCAAGAGCAGTAGATCACTGGTTTGATATCACCATTGGAGGGTACATTACTGAGTTTTCTATTGACAGAGTAGAGTCATATAGCCAAGCAGAGAGGTATTTCTTTAAGGGACCGAGAGGAAAATTTTTACACTTTTTGAAGTTGAAGATCAATATGCTATTGCATGAGAAGAACATCTTGAAGATATAGTAATTGTTCGGATTGAAGAGCTAATGTTCAAGAACTCGGACATCGACAACGACACAGAGGTTGGACATACACGTAGTGGGAGAACCTTCAGAGAGGTTCCCCTACTGAACTTGTTTGAGCATAACCATGAACCACTAGCATGAGACGAAGGGTTCTATAGTGGAGAAGAAGAAGAGCTATTGAACAAGGAACAGTCAGGATCTACTGGGGAAGAGGAAGAGAAGATTGAATAACCTCGCCGAGACAAACCAGAAACTTCAGGAACTGCGCCAATTGTCAAAGTAAGTACTATTACTCCTCTTGTTGTTTTAGCAACATTAAGTAACCAGAGTAGCCAGAGATATCAGAGCACTGTTACCAGCAGTTCAGCACATACTCAATCAAGAACCCTAGGAAGATGTATGGCAGATGAAATGAGGCTACCTATATTTAGAGGAGATGGATCTAAAGATCCTGATCAACACTGGTTCTTATGCGAATATGTATGGATTATTAAGCAAGTCAATGACGAATTTGTTAAGAGAGCTTAGTTTAGTACTACCTTAAAAGACCGCGCACTGAGTTGGTACATGAAGTTTGTTAAAGGAGTTGCATAACCTAAACCGCTAAATGATATCAAGACTGCATTGAGTGTAGAGTTCAAGAAACCCAAGTCAAATTCACGGTGCATTATAGAACTAAAAGAAATAAAGCATAGAGTAGTTGAACCTGTTTGGGAGTTTGATCAGAGGTTTAAGATCTTGACAGGTCATTTGAGTTTTCAGATATGAGACGAGCAGAAAAAATAATGGTTCATTGTTTCCCTCTTGTCACATATCAAAGTTCCTCTGATGCAACAGATGTTTTCTTCATGGGCTAAAGCGTTGGATATTGCCATGAAACTAGAATCAGCCCCTATGGGAGAATCCAGCTCAAGCATGAATCAAATTTTGATTCAGTTAACTAGCTTATCTCTACAGGTCGAATATATGAATAAATATAAGGGAAAAGATAAAAGAGTATACATCTGGTGTATCATATGCAAATCAGAAGGCCATGACAAGGAGCATTGTCCCATGTTTAATGAGTAATTAGCATCTGGAGCACTGATCCCTTTGAAGCAAGTTACTCTACCCTGGTGTGAGGTATGTAGAAATAGACATTGCCTTGGTGAATGTTATTACATGAAAAAATATGTCAAGACACCTACAAATTTGTATTGCACATTCTGTAAACCTGTGGGGCATGATTAGAAGGATTGTAGGGCTTATGATCTTTTGCATGAAAGGTCAATAGATACATATAGGATTCAAGGAGAGATGCAGCAGGAAGGAAATACTACGCAGTTTAATTCTCTAGGGAGAGGAAACTTCAACCCTCGCGATGGATTAAGAGGAAGAGGATGAGGAGGAGGCATGGGTCGAGGTCGAGGTCAGATCATTTGTTATAACTACACACAGCCAGGACACTTGGAAAGGGATTGTCAGAACCCATGTACCACTTGCAGCTACTGCAACTCATTTGAACATGTTATTGAGGATTGTCTAGCATTGTTAGCGAAACTTCAGGAGAGGCGAGGAGGAAACTAGAAAGTACAACTAATCTCAGCAGAACCTCACGAAGAGGATCCCAGAGTCGTTGTTATCACTAGAGGAGGCATTATTACAGGAGAAGACAGGGTGCCTCCAGAAAAGACTACAGAAGAATCTAGGGTCATAAGAGCTACAAAGAAGACACAAGTGTTTGATCCAAGGAAAGAAAAGAAGACGTTTGAAGAGGCAAGAAGATAATTTGGAAGAGACTAGGATTCTTCATCAAAGACACAACCAGAAGTAAGAGAATGTGGGATGCCTTTGGCATTTAATCAGTCTGCATCACCTGGAGAAGGAAAAGAGGTAAGAAATCTTATGGAATTATTATGTACTTGCATTAATTTGATTAAGGATGAAATAGTTGTGCAAGAACTACAACACTTGATCAGACAGTATCAGCCAGGGAAGGTAGACCCTCTGCTGAATAGAGCGGTACATCAAGTAGCTAGAAAGAGAAGGAAAAATAAGGAACTACACCTCAATGCTAAGATTGGAGATTATGGCATAGATTATGTGGTCCTCAACTTGGGATCATAAGTCAATGTTATGAAGAAACAGACCTGGGCACTGATGGGAAACCCTAAGTTGATTTACTCCCCTATCAGGCTTAGGATGGTTAATCAATAAGCAGTAAGTCCCTTTGGAAGGCTGGAGCATGCCCCTGTAGACGTCGACAGGGCAAGGACATTTTCAGACTTCGAGGTGATTGATATAGTTGATGATAGTTGTCCTTATCCTACGTTGTTAGGAATTGATTGGGCTTTCAACAATTCAACTGTGGTTGACTTAAAGAAATTAAGAATGACATTCAAAGGTGATGGCCTTAGGGTCATTGCACCTCTTGATCCTGATGAAGTTCGTAGATACACAAAACCCATTAGAGAATAAGACCATGCTTATGAACTAGAGAATATATATAAATTAACAACAAGACAATATGATTACATTAATCCTACAACAGATGGGAACTTAAGCTGGCGAAGAGACAGTGCATGCTCATCAGATTCGGAAGAAGCACTAGAGAACTGGTGGAACAAAATGTATGAAGTTTTTGCGTGAAGGTGTGCTAGATTGACCAGGAAAGTTCATTGGATTGGCACAGAAGTAAGAAATCTGCCCACATTTGATGGTTTAAATCATTTAGAAACATTCTTGTCAAAATTTGAAGAAATTGTACTAGTAAAACAACGACTGTTGGCATTGGATGAAGCCTTGAAAGCAATGTCAGTGAGATGGTGGGGAACACACAAGAATAACATCATGGAATGGGTGCAATATCGCACTTTGATGACAGTGCACTTTTTAAACCAAATCGAAGGGTGCGAAGTTCGATACACAAGTAGAGTTGTCTGAAGGACCATGTGAAAAATTGTGAGGAGGCCTAGAGTAACATTCCTCAAGAGAAGTGGGTGCATAAATTCATTAACACTTTGGACACAACGCCTATTAATTGGTATCTTCAAGAAGAAATGTACCTCACCACTGCAGATTGGTACGATATGACTCAGAAATTTGTAGCTACATTTTTATTTGAAAGTCAGTACCCCATAGTAGATCAAGATCTACAAGTTGTAAGACATAAATTCTTTGAGGAGGCACCTTACCTCCCTGTTGATCAAGAAGAGGATGAATGGACTACACCTCTTCATAAACTGCAAGGTTGTTATAATATCAATGTTGATGAAGACGATGATCCCAAGAATGTGAACATCGTAGAAACTGAAGGATAGAGAGACATAGAAGGACCAGGAGTCGAACTACCTTCATTGGGTAGCCAATCAAAATCAAGAAAGTTAATATTGGAACAGAGCAAGCACCTAAGCTCGCAAACGTTGGAGATTATTGCGATGATGCCACTATTGATAAGATCACAAAGATACTGCATGAATATCAGGACTTGTTCCCAACCAAGTTCACAGACATGAAGGGAATTAAAGGGCCCATGGGAGAAATGAAGATCCCCTTGAAACCAGATGCAAGGCCAATCAATCAGAGACCTTACATATTGAATCCCAAATATAAACAGAAAGTCAAGATTGAATTAGCAAAATGTTGAAAGCAGGAATCATAGAACCTATTGAAGAATCAGAATGGATTAGCCCTATGGTGGTCCAAGATAAGAAGTCAAGAGAGATCATAATCTGTGTATATTTAAGGAAGTTGAATGATGCATGCTTACATGATCCATTCCCTACATTGTTTACTGATGAAGTGTTAGATAATGTGGGAGGAAAGGAAAATTACTCCTTCACAGATGGATTTTCA
>JASDQU011402680.1:8521-21472 GCA_032191745.1 Picea mariana | reverse complement strand
CTTAGCTAGCCTATCTCTTGCATCATTTGGTAGAATTTTAGCATTTGTTTAGCAAATATAACAACTATTTACTTGCTGATATATATATTTGTTGACTGCTGCAAATAGTGACATAAATCTTAACTTGCTTAACCACTTGACATATACCTTGTATACTTGGTTTTTATTGTGTCTCGGGCAGGTACTATCATCATTCGTAGGTATTCAAACTTCTTGGAAACATTTAACCACTACCGAGACTCATTCTCAACCCTTATTCCATTTAGCAACTTGACCTATAGGGGTATCCATTCATAAGTACCACTTTCCATCTCATTTCCCCATAGGATCACCTGGTGGATTCCCCCTTTGAGGTGATCACTTCAACTCTAAAGTGACGGGAGTACCTATCTGAGGTGATGATGGGTAGGTTTTCCCTTGGTTCTCGCCATCTTGTGTTTTGGGTCGGGATTTGTCAAACCTACAATTTGTGTGATAAATTTTTGGCACCATTGTTGGGGAGGAGTTTGAATCCTCTTTCATTCTCTAACAACACTTCAACAAACTACCATCCCAAAGCCTTTATCCTTAGCTTCCTTGGTGACTCCACTTGAAGGAAATTCCCCTTCCACCCTTGATGATATCTTATCGAAGCTCATCTGGTGACTCTACCTTCCCAGAATTCATCTTCCATTAAGAATTTTCCCCCGTGGAGATTCATACCTTCTAAGGTTTACTAAAGAATTCCTCCTCTCAAGTCTCCCGTTGTCAAAACCATTTTCCAAGGTACCCTTCCCCTTTCTCCAATGCCTCAACCTTGGGAAAAATATCTCTACAATCCCTTGAACATGGTCACCATTACCGAATATCCCTACACAATGCCGAAAGAGTCTCATAAATGGTTGCCAAAGTTTCCAAGAATTGATGTGTTCACTATTGATGATCATCTCTATGCCATGGGCTAAGACATGGAAAATAAAAGAGTTGAACATGGAGATGTAGCAATGAAACTACTAGCCTCATCATTAACTGAAGATGCTCAGAGGTGGTTCATAGGCTTACCTGACAATCACATAACATATTATGAATACTTTGCCAAGTTATTCAAGAAAAGATGGATAACGAAGAAAGATAATGGGATGCTCATAGCTTTCAATCAAATAAATAAGGAGAATGAGACAGGGAGTGAATTTTAAAATAGGTTTGAGATATTGTACATTCAAATATCTATAGATCCACGTCCTACAACTGCAGTTTTTCATATCCTTTAAATGAATGCATTCGATGGGAAATTTTGTTTCATTATGAAGGACAAGAAGCCCACCACCTTGGCACAAGCCAAAGATAACAATGTAGAGATTGAAGAGAACCTCCTTGACTCAAAGGTTGATCCTTTTCATTATCCTTGTGCCAAGTCAGAGACAAAGACTAAGGCTTCCAGTAGCAGTGCTCTTGATCCAATTGCACTCTTGACATAGAAGATAGATCACATGAGTACTCAGTTTGTCCAGGAATAAAATCGAATCATGGGACGATTAACCACTATGGAAAGAATCGATCTACCTCCAGACCTTAGTTTTCTATACAATAGAGAGATGCCACAGGTTGGAAATCCATGCCTCAACAAGAGGCAAAGGCCCTTGATGCATTGAACCCAGTTGGAATGGCCAACACATAGCTGACACCATGGTGATATCCATGTCAAGAACCCCACTAAGAGGATGAATGTCCCCGACAATATGAATATTCTCCAAACAATATGAACTTCATGGATATGACATATAACTTCCAAGAGGAACAGGTCACATAGGAACATATTGATGAGGCCAGAAGATAAGAGAAAAGAGAGTGAAGAATTCGGGTGTTAAATCAGTTGACAGACGATTAGAGAAAGGAACTAAGGAAAGGGATTTTTTTACATACACTAGAAGAAATAAAGCTCTAGTTATTCCATTACAACCTTTCGCTCCCCCCTCAGCCACAAGAAACTGGTGTTATTCCATCTACAGAGAATGTGGTCCCACCACTTTGACCTCCAGTACATGAGTTGCTTCCAAATCCAACTCCAACAGATGAGATTAAGTTGAACATAAACGTTGCAACCACATTTGGGAAGTTGAATATGACGGTCCTTGTAACATAAATGTGAAAAATTCCTTCTGTAAGGAGGGAAATATTAAAGTTATTATAGGTATGAACTGAGAAGGAGGACCCTACAATCATTTTGAACACCATATATCTTGATCAGAAAAGGGACAATAACCCTCCTTTCTATCTTTCCTTAGGCATGAATGGCCTCTTCCTAAACAACTGTATGGTTTATTCCAGGGCCTCAACAAATGTCATGTCATTGAAGTTAATGGAACAACTTGGCTTGAAGATGAACCGACCATAGAAAAATGTGTGTGGCATTGATTCTAAGAGGGTCAAGGTTTATGGACTATGGGAGAACGTTGAGGTCTTCTTGATTGATTTTACATATATCAACCTCCTTATGAGTATAGTAGTAATTGATGTCCCAAACGCTTGAGGGATGCTCTGATCGAGGAGTTGGTCTGCTGCTTGTTGATGATTAAAATCGCAACAAGGAATTTCACCCGCAAAGTATTGCTAAAGCCTATTATTTAAACTATCCTAATGATATATAATACCAGTAGGTGGGACCCCCTTGTAGACTGGAGGCTAAGAGATAGTCTTATAACACATTTTATGCTGTTGTTTCGATGCTACTTACAGATTTCTATATGGTTGATGATGCAATCTTCGTTTTGTTTGCGACAAATGGCAGATGGATAATGCATTTTATGTGATGATTCCATTATTCTAAGCTCTAAAATCCATGTATGAAGTGGCATATATTTAATGTTGTTACATTTGATATTGTCACCATGATTCATTACCTGTTACACTTGCACAAAACACATTTTAGTAATGACATGAAACAAAAGAAATGGAAAGAGTTATGAAAAAAATCCAAGAAAGGAACTATATCATGCTATGCTAAAAGGTTGTGTGCCAAAGAAATAAAAGGAAGTTAGTACTAATCCTAACTAACAATGTTAGTGGATATACAAATTATATTGAGTTATATTGGGCGCATTTGATATATGTTATAGTATGGTTTTGGCAATGGATAATATGGATTGGGGTGGCGCAATTGGAAAGCACTATGTACAAGTTTCGATGCATGGAATTAATGGCATGGGGTTAATGGTATTATTTTGGCTGGTTGTCGTGTACTACGAAATTGAATGAAATGGAGGATGGAAGAGACATGCAATAAATGAACGTCACTCCAAACTTCTCCCACTGGGCTGTCACCCTAGCATGGTTATTCTTCATTTTGGTTTTGCTGTGGTTAAGCCCTGAGATTTAGACGTGGACGGAACTGCTCGACCCACTCACATTTTCAAAGCCATTGGTTACATGTATGGTTCTTTTTGCCCATCCATGAATTCTCTCTGGGTATGAAATGAACATTGGCTCGATAATGTGTTGGTTTGATTTTTCTTGAGATAAACAACTGTGTAAACGCGTGGGTGTTCTCTCTGAAAAGACTATGTGGTTATTTGTTTGCAAATGAAAAAATCTATGGTTGAAGTTGTGATTTCATTGGTTGTTCTGTGTGGTGGAAGCTGTGATGGATCTCTATTGTCTTCATGGGTGTTTTGTTGGAGGGTTTCACTATGTTTAGCCTTACTGGCTGCCTCCTCACTATTAATGGTAACCACACCCAGTTGTATTTGGTGCTATGGGGTTGTTTTGTATGTTTTGAACCACCTTTTGGTCACTGTATATCTTTTTCACCTGGTCGTGGGATTATTTTGCGGTATTGTCATCAACACAGTTGGTTATGGGGTGGACATTATGCCAAGAAGTATGCTTTAGGGTTGTTGGTAGTACACGGGCTATGCATTTCCATCAGCATTGTTCGACTATTGGGGAAAACACGAGGGTTATTCCTCTGCATGTTCTTATTGTTGGTTACTGTCTAGTGAGAAATCTCTACTCCTCTGCATCGTGGCCTACCCTACCTGGTGTTGAACTGTCACCCCATTTTACAAGCTAAGAGTTATAAGGATTGTGGTTCCACTGTGCTTGTCTCGAGGGTTCTCACCTACTGTTGATATGGTTGACCTCCAGCATCCCTGTGTTTGGTGACCGAGTGAACCCTTGATTATTTCTTATGTTCATTAGTTACAAAGCCCGATTTTGATAAACTCAACTAGTCACACTTTTGTCGGGTATCTTGTTGACTGTCATAAGTTGGTTGAGTAGTATTGACAGTGGCTTTGATTATTGTCTCGTATCTGTTTGATAGGGTTGTTGGAGAGTTGTATTTTGAAATGATAATCGGTATACAGTCGCTGCCTCCCTTTGTTTTGATAGTTGAATTGATAACACGACTTGTTTTTTTTATTTAATTGGGTGATTAAGAGTAAATGGTAATGTACAGTCACAAAGATTCCTCTTTTCGTTATGCGTTGTTCTGTGTGTTCCTACAACATGGTATAAATTGAAGTTAGTGGTTGCTGTGTGTTTAATTTGTCCCAATCGATATTATTGCAAGTTGAAGAGTTGATGAGTGTGACTTGGATGTTACTGTGTATGATTTATGGAGACATCGTGCATCATTTTGTTTTATTGCACCATCAAAGATGAATCACGGGGTTTTGGTAGTATGGTTTCATTGCAAATTTAATGGTTAATATTGTCTAAGGAATGGAATCGGGCATGTTTTAAAAGAGTCTGTTCAACTCAGGAAATATTCATGTCTATGTTTGATTTGAGGATTTAGAAATTATGGGCAGTGGTTGATGTTTTTATATGTTGAATAGAGTTGAAGTAGTATGACTATGTGTTCCTTTGATTTTGTTTTAAATATAAAAGGGAAGAAAATGGAAAGAAACAAAATTCTATTAACATGAAGTTTGAAAGGCATAGTGATTCTGAATATGATGATACACTGTGTTAATAAAAAGGGTTGAAGATTTAAATGTGGGACAGTGAACAAGTTTTAACACATAGTAATTGTTTAATTGGTCAAAATAATTGTTTAATTGGTGTTGGATCATTTGCATTAAATACATAAATATATTATGGATTACTTAATTGATTTTACAAACAATATTCATTTTTTTTCCTACCATTATTTCAATTTTTTTCACATTACAATTCCCCTCGCCTTCCCATATTCTCTATCCACTCCCTGTTCCTAAAATTTAATCATGGTTAAGATAAATTCTGTATTATGACAGTTAAAGGATCACATGGACGAATTACAATGATATATTCTTTTGGTTTATGATATAGTTGATTGTTTGATGTCTATGTGTAGTAATCGTAATCTTTTCCCCCTCATTTAAACATTTTTTGCTCAATAAAACCCCTCACATATCCCAAAACCCTTTTTTACCCCCTACTCATTGACAACTAGTAAACGATTTGTATGGATTGATTGCATGAGTCTGATATGTTGCTGAGCCAAATTTTATTTCATATTTAAAAGAGTTGTCATGTATGGTTGTTAAAGAAACTATTTTCTAATCAATAATGCATACAGGAATGAGATTTTTCAGCAGAGGTAGCCATGGCCGAGGTAACCAAGGAAGATGAAATTGGAACAGGGGCCCTAGAAGGCCAAGATTCTCTATACACTTTGATGATGCAGAATCACAAGAGTTAGGCCAACTATTTCAAGTTGGATTTTTTAACTGGATTGGGCAATGAGTGGTCCAGCCTAGGCCTGAAAGGCCTCCTTTCCAATCCCCAAAGGTCCCTGTTAGCCCAGTGCCTCTTCATGTCTCACTGCAACCCGAATTCTCTGAACATGATAGATGGCAAGAGATTGTCCACCCGACAATCTCCCAACATCGTGGATGGCCTAACTTATATCTACTTACTCCTCCACATGTTAATCAAATTGTCCAAGCTGCCCCTGTCCACTCACCAGTACAGTCTTCCCATGCAAGAAAAAGGTTAAAAACTGAGGCCCACCATGTTCCTGACAAAGGAAAATCCACTGCTTCCCCCTCCTCACCCTCAAATGACTCTGCTAAATCTGTGTCCTTCTGCATGCATTTGAGAGATGATTTCTCTCATGTTATCAGTGAGATTAGGCCTAAAGGATCCACATTGCCTAAGGAAAATTTAGAGAGATCAAAGGGTGACAACAACAACAATGGAAATATTGCCTGAGTGGAAAATATGGATTTTAAGTGTTTTTATTTATTGATTGTTGAGAATAGTTGACTTCTAAAATTTTGGACAACACACTATTTTTCTGGATATATGGGTAATATAGTTTTGGAAATAATTTCAATTATCATTGATTTAAATTGTCAAAATATGAAAGTGATGATGGGAGTCACAAGGAGGGATGCTTTGTTTGATTAACTAGTTGTATTCTGATTGTTAAGGAACTAAAGAGAGTCATAAGGGGTCCAACCTACTATTTATTATTTATTAAAACCCTTATTATGATTTTATTACTTTCCCCCCTTAACTAAAAAGTTGGTTGAGTTTTAGTTAACTTAACTAAAGAAGTAGTTAAACTACTTCAACCAATTCTAATTTGCTTAAAGGAAAAAGGAAAAGGAGGAACAAGAGGGGAATAGAAGGAGAAGCATACTAAGGTCTGCTCTTTGAGTTTTTTGTTTATTGAGATAATTCAATTTTCATTCATTCTTCAATTCATTGGAAGCCTAATTCTCTTTTATGATAGCATGGTCTTATTGTAGACAACAAGATTCAGGGTTGAATTACATCATTCAAACACTTGTTTTTCAGAGGTGTTGATCTATCTTTGATAGTCTGTGTAGACTTGCCTGTTTGTGAATTAAATTTCATGATTAATAAAGGCTATCGTGAAGAGTTGAGTGGGAAAAAATCTGTGGCAAGATGATCCAACTTTTAAAGTTCAGTTTTTTACTTTCTGAGTCCTTTTGTATGTTTCAATGGGGACATCTAAGTTTGAATTTGGTCTTGTTATCGCACAGTTTGTAGCAAGGATAAAAGGCTAAAGGTTGAAGAGTCAAACTGGTGTAACATGAACCAATCCCACCCAATGTCACCACAATGGGATGGTTCTTTCTCTTTAGGTAGGTAAGGCCTAGGGGAGACGTCCCCGGTGACCTGGGGTTTTGAGAAGGAAAAGGATTATAGGATAAAAGCGATTTACCCCCCTCACAAGTCACCACCGAGTAGATAGTTCGGCCAAACAACCAATAATAAAGTATAACCAAAAAAAGAGATCCACCTGCTTGAGACAAAGCAATAAGGAAATTGATATATGCAAGATGCTCACTTGGTTAGTACTTCATGCAAATCAATGACTATATGATACACTTATAAGCAATTTGATAATAAATATTGACGAAGTCAATGTTTATAAAACAACAATGAAAATTATGTCACTCCTTCAATAAATGCTGAAACAATATGGCACTCAATGCAACAAATCAATACTTCATTCAATTAATGCCTTTAATCACCATTCAATTGCTTATAAAGAAAACGTTTAGCTGCACCAATGATATTATAGATAAAGATGACGACAACAATAGGTTAGTTAGGTTAGTTACTAGGCTAGGGTTAGTAGTTAGGGTTTGATTCAAGGTTTTAAAAGCCATTGTGATCAAGTTCACTTCAAAGCAAGAGGTCTTTAGATCAGTGCCTTAGGGTTAATGAAGTCAAAAGTGAAGGATGCAAGAGCTGAAGGATTAGGATAGTACGACTAAGGACTAGAGGGAGAAGCTTTGAGGTGTTGCTAGAGCAAGGGCTCAAAGTCAAAACCCTAGGGGAGAGAGGCTCACCTTGGTATAGGGGAACTAGGCCTCGGTGCTCTCTCCTCCTTCCTTAACTCAATGACAACCACGGCTAGTTGAAGAAATAACATAAACCAAGACAAGAGGGTTTGGAAGGCAATGTGTTGATACAACAAGGCTTCACCTTCAAGCCCTAGGGAAAAAATGAATCTCAAGGTGTAGGGGAACTAGGCCTTGGGATGTCTTCTCCTTCTTTTAGCTCAGGAAAGGAAATGACTAGCAAAGAGAAGATAAAATAAGAGTGTAGCTACGTCTAGGCTCTTTCCTCTTCAAACAATGGCTGAAAAATCTCTTAATGGGGACATGAGACAAGGGCTAATGATGTGTGCTTGTCACCTAGGGTTTATTCAAAAAATTTAGAACAATATATGCAAGAAATAATAAATGCAACCATTCAATCAAGAAGTTTTTTAGAAAATTACTTAGATATCACGAAGAAAATCATAGCAAACCCTAGTTGTAACACCTTCCATCGAGAGAAATGCCAAAATCTACCAAGAAAGTCTTCCTTCAACAAGTGCGCCTCACAATTTCAGCCAATAACCCAAGAGAGGGCGCAAATTTCAGACCTCACTATGAGTGAGTGTGAGATGATCTAAAAATGAAGGTGAAAATCCTTCATTTATACAATACCGTGACCTAATTTTACATTTTAGGTCATGAAAAAGGATGACAAGGCCAAAATACTAAAATCATATTGTTTTACATTAAAATGTCAAATTAAAACCCTAATCAAGCTGAAAAGAGACGTCAAGCCCCTCTAAGGGAGATGTTATCCCCTTCTAGGGAAAATGGAGCATCTTGGAGAAAAACGTTAGCCTTTCTTGGGTTTCTCCAACCTGCCACACATGCCAATACTACCCAGTTTGCCTCCCAAGACGTCCATAAGGCTGGATGACATCATGGTCATCATGGGTGACATCCTACGCCTTTCAAGGCCAACGTCTCACTGTAAAAGGGTTAATCCCCCTAGGTCAAGCTTTGCTAGGGTGCCTTTGGTGGAACGTCCTCTTCTTCTCTGGTGCAAATCCCCTGATCCATCTCTGTCCTATATCTACCCCTTGATGGGGTCTCACCATCCATCTGATGGGCTCTTCAGCCCCATGGAGGTCCGAATTGATCATCGGCCCATGTGTACTGGTCCAAAATGGTACCTGTCCGTCGGGCATGATCTTACACATAGATAACTACGCCCTCCATGTGCTCATCATCCACAAGGATCATAGCAATGTCAATCACATCTCATCATCAATATTATTAAACATGTGCATAAAATCCCTAATGCATCAGTTGAAATCTCAAAGACATTACACAAGTCCGCAATACAAGTTTGGAGAAAAATACAAGGCGCCCTATTGGGCTAGTGTCCACTGGAAAAGGAAAGTTCCTAGAAGAGAATTCATCCAAGCCATGTAAGTGGGTGATGTGGTCAGGGGATGTCTAAGCAGGTGGGCATAATGAGGGCCAAGGATGCAAAAATGTTACCTGTGGGTGCCTTTGTAGAAGGCAAGTTGTACCTGTCCTGGATGCATTTTTTCCAAGCCCATTCTTGCCTTTTATTATTTATTCTTTTTATTCTTTATTTATTTTTGTTCAAGAGCTAATCATGGGACACTACCCTGGTGTGGTGACCAGTGGTGACAACGTTACCCACAAGTACTTTCACAGAAATGAGAAGGCTAGCTCGTGATGAGACCCCCTTTCCCTTGGCCATGCAACCAAGAGTCACTACCTTGGCATGGTAACCAACTGGTGGTAATTTCATAATGCTAGGTACCCATGGAACTAATAGGCTGGCTCATGATGAGACCCCCTATCCTTTGATCATGTCTTGTTTTATTATTTTTATGGGTCCCTCTTGTTTCTTGCTGAGAAGCTTTTTATTGCTTTCTCAGGGATCCCTGGGAGAAGCATCTCGAGGTTTTATTATTAGGATTTTATCTTTTGCCAGCTTTCTTTTACCTTCTCAGCCTTTAGCCCCTTCTTCCCATGAGATAAGGTGCAGTCCTGAAAATAGGTTAACCCAATTCCCGAACAAGTGGAATGGGATAAGTGAGCGGGAATCAAGATGAAAAAGTGATGTTGTGAAGGGAGCAGATGATGGATTTTCAAAATCCCCCCCCAATGGAAAACCAAAACCTACAGACATAGGCTTGCTAGGGCATCCTTTCAATTTCCCCAGACATGGTCAAGTGGGCAAGCGTAAGATCCAAGCAGTCATTAGAAATAAAAGGAATCAGATGCACATATTCAAGGGTTTTGGTGATAAAAGTGACACATACGATGATACCTGGACTAATTACCTCATGGAGCAAGAACCATCTCTAACACAGGACCAAGCCAATGGTGATGGATGATGCTGTTGTTGATAAGATAAAGATGCTGGAAGAAGGAAAAGGTGGGCCCTCCAGGGCCATGCTAAATTCAATCCTTCTCTCGGTACTCCATGTCTAGGACCTATGGGCCTCGAGACATGATCTCCTAGTTATCCCTAAAATTGGGGGATAACATCTGGCTCCAACTTGGGGACATGTGCTCACTGTAGAGTTCATGAGAACCTCAACATCTCTGGCATAATTTGCTAACCTGCTCTATATCAATAGCAACATCACTAACCAATTGGGGTGGTAATGCCACCCCATCATACATATAATAAGACCGAAATAAAGAAATCATAAATGCGAATGTAAAACAAAGCACTTACCTGTACTTACCTATTGGTTGGATGTTGGGTGTAGTCAAACAACTAGTGAAGCCAATCCAGAAACATCCCACGATACCTGCCTTTGTGATTAATCATAAACCAAAATAGTGATAAGTCAATCACAAAAATGTCATGGGTTAGAATATATATCATATCATCGGATATCACAAAGTCTAACTCATGGAGGTGGGTGGGAGGGATAAAACCATGCCAAGTCAACCTGAAAGAAAATTACTCAATCCACTTCAAGAAAGGGTCATGAAAAGTCCAAGGTTCAGAAAACTGACTCAACAACTCGGCAAATTGGCTACCTATGATGTCCTCGCACTCTAAAGGGACTGACAAGGATCTAGTAGGTGGCTAGAAAACTCTTAAGGGAAAGTTGAAACATTGAGATGATGGAATTGAACTTGTAGTTTTCAACCAACCCTTGGATTCTCGGGTTTGATTAAGAGGAAACTTAATAAAAAAGTTATAATTCCAAGACATGCCTTTAATGAAACAACAAGGTAAAGTAATAATAAGTGGTTGGAGAAAGATATCATGAGAATTCTTCTTTAGGCAAACAATGTTCTTATCAAAATCCAAGCACAGTGGTGGTTGATAATCTTCTTCATACTATGAATCCAAGTGCTCGGAGGGGTACTCATCAAAATACTCAAGGTAAGACCAAAAATCATCTGGAAAACATGGTTCTAGGTCAACCTTGGGTGTTCAGGGAGCATTGATAAATATATCATCCCCCTACTGCCACTGGTCAAAATCAAAGATAATCTGTTGTGATAACTGTGAAGGCAACAGTTGGGAATGATTCTCAATGTCGTAAATGGGGTCCATATCAAAACCAATAACATCCCATTTACATCTTCCAACATGTATGAACTCATAAATATCAACTATGTCAGTATTAGTATCATAACATGGAGGATTCAAAACATCCAACACTTCTCTACTGTCTGCATCATAAGATAAAGAATCATTAAAAATTTGGAAGGGGAAACCACTCACCTTTCTTAATCCTTCCTATGCAGGGGCTTCAAGTATTTGGATAACTTCATCAAGTGGAAGATTTTCCTCTACATCTTCAGTCTTGAGATATAGAGGATCTAGCTTGTCCAAGGGTTCCATTTCTTCTTCACTCTCTGAATCATAGAGCAAGGTATCATCAAAAAACTGGAAAGGAAAATGACTTACCTCATTCCCTTCATCTTGTGAAGAAGGGATAGGATCTTGGATAGCTTCATCAGACTGAGGAGCGGTTACTGGTGCTTCATCCTCATAATTCACGTCTCTAGTTATATATATGCTGCATTTTGTTGAATCATGGGAGAAATCTTGCTCCTCTTCAAGGGGCTGGCAAGGTTCTTCACAAATCTCTTCTTTCACATCAGAGGGTTCTTGATGTTGAATATGATATTCATTTATGAGATATGTTATAATATCAGTAGTGAATCCTCCGTCTTCCAAAGCTATTGTGAGATTATGAAGGGCATCTTCATACATTTGGCAGCATGGTTTGGTAAAGTTAATAAACCTACTGATTAGGTGTATGAAAGATGATATACCCCTATCTTCACAACAACTCTTAAACCAATTTTGCAAGTAGGATGGCAGAGTGAGTATGAATAATTTTATAATAGCATCCTCTCCTCCCAATTCTTTCCCGCTCATATAGTCCACAACATTTACGATGTGAGGAGTTGGGAGACCAAAAAATCTTGGAGAGTTGTTTAGCCATTTTGTATCAAATTAATTTGGGTATCCTTGAAAAATTTTGAAATCAATAGTCAGATACATTTGTTCCCAGTGTGCCATGATCCCATAATTTGGAAATATCACAGATTTGAGAGTAAGGTGGCACCCTGGAAAAGATTAGTGGAGTCGCTAGGTAATTTTCCTGAAACTATCAAAGGATAAGGGAAAACACCCTAAGTGGAGTCTCCAGGTAAGCTTGTAAGATAGGGATTTTGAGGCAAGGCTTACCAAAAGTGTCGTCTTGAGTCAGTGTTCCCCGACAACGACGCCAAAATGTTATCGCACAATTTGTAGCAAGGATAAAAGGCTAAAGGTTGAAGAGTCAAACTGGCATAACATGAACCAATCCCACCCAATGTCACCACAATGGGATGGTTCTTTTTCTTTAGGGAGGTAAGGCCCAGGGGAGACGCCCCCGGTGACCTGGGGTTTTGAGAAGGCAAAAGATTATAAGATAAAAGCAATTTACCCCCTCACAAGTCACCACTGAGCAGATAGTCCGACCAAACATACAATAATAAAGTATAACCAAAAAAAGAGATGCACCTGCTTGAGACAAAGCAACAAGGAAATTGATATATGCAAGATGCTCACTTGGTTAGTACTTCATGCAAATCAATGACTATCTGATACACTTATAAGCAATTTGATAATAAATATTGACAAAGTCAATGTTTATAAAATAAC
>JASDQU011402679.1:20500-43498 GCA_032191745.1 Picea mariana | reverse complement strand
AGTATATGCTGAAACACCAGGCTGTAGCATATGCTGATGCTGAAACACCGCTGTGAGCAGATGCTGAAACACCAGGCTGTAGCATATGCTGATGCTGAAACACCACTGTGAGCAGATGCTGAAACACGGCTGTAGCATATGTTGAAACAGTGTTGAAACTGAGTTTGGCATTTAAATTTGACGGAAAAATCAGAGAGACTGAAACTGGGTTGGGATTTTGAAAAATTAACACCCCCAAAAAGGTCGGAAGGAACCTTGGTTGAAAGGTCTAATTTAGATTTAATGTATCTACCTTTTGGGTCTCTAGGTCTATTCATGAAAGTAAACAAAAAGAAAAAGAAAAACTACCATTGGATTTGGGGGAGCTTGCAATAGCATATGCCCAGGTTCTTAGCTCTCGTCTTAAAGTTCCCCCGCAACCAAACTAATGCTAAGGTTTAGAAATGATATAATTCCTACCTTGAGACAACTCCCCGACAACGGTGCCAAAAATGATGGGTGTTCTATATGCCCTAAAAAGACACTAAAACCCCTCAATTAAATTGTCAACCTGAGGTAAGTAAACATAGAGTTGTAGCAATATATATGCCAAGGTAGAAGGGTTGGTAGTATAGTCTAACTAAGGAAGTGGCTATCTAAGGGCTAATATATTCAAGCATGGACTACTAATGATCAAACTATACTAAGCAACTCAAACTATGTACCCTAAGTAACCTTTGAACAAATGATCGATGGATAGTTCTAAGAAAGCAAATGGAAACCCTACTTAAAGCAAACTAGTTCATTCATAACAATAAGAAAAATCAAACTATTCATCTAATAAGAAAATAGCAACAACAAACTACTTGTAATTAACCTACTTAAATGCAATAAGAAACTATCCTGTGAAAGCAAGTAAATGAAGAAACAACTACACTATCAAAGCAAGAATAGACAAGTAAGCAACTAACCTATTAAAGAAAGTAAACAACTCACTAACCTAGGATAACTTCTACAACAAGTAAGCTAATTAAAACTACTCAATAAGAAGCTAACTAAGCTAAGAGACAAGTGAACTCTATTCTTAATTTAAATTTCACAACTATTTCTAATTTACAAAAGGAAATCTACTAAATTGAAAGCAGGAGAAATTAACACCTAATATTAAATATATGATAAACAAACTACTCTTTAATCTACCAAAGCAAGAAGACTATCTATCCTACAACAACAAGAAAACTATCTTCTAGTCTATGAAAGCAAGAAAACTATCTTCTAATCTATGAAAAATCAGATATAGTGTTGATGGTTATGTCTCTGGTGTCTTATGATATCACAATGGCACTTGACAATGAACGATAATTCAAGAGGGATAAACTCGATATTGACTTCAATAACAAAGTGAAAAGTGTGAATTAGACAATCCAGTGAGAACTTAGCCATTATGGGAACAACATCAATTATCCTGCGTATCCATGTGATTATTGATCACGCATTAATCATCAACATTATAATGAGACTATGCTAATAAACTCAATTTCATTCTATACTAATGAAGAAAATTCATACTACACTAAACTCAATAATTAACTACAAATTGAAATTGCAACCTAGATCTAAGAAAAAAATTGCACGAAGGAAACTAAACTAGTCCTACCTTAACAATTCAAATTGCAAAAAGAGGAAATACTCATAAACAAAATTTAAACATTATTTCAGCATATGACAAGAAAGAAAATGACCAACAAAATGACGAATTAAATCAATAAAGCTAAATGGCAACTAGATCGGCAAATTAAAATTGAAACCTAAAGTCTAATGACTATCCATCCACCAAACCATGTCAAAGAAAACATGAATTAAAAATTATGTTTTAAAACTCTGTTTTTATCATCTATTTCAGCATAAAATAAAACTTAATTTATCAACTAGCTACACACACGGTTAGTATCTAAGCTTGCAAGCTTGCTTCTACTAACTAAAAATTCATTTCATATCAACAAGATCCTTCATAATAACCTGCAAAACTAAATTAAATCAATTAAATCATAAACAACAATTTATAAAACAAATAAGCAAAATAACAATTCATGTACAGAAAATGAAATAAAAAAACATATATTCTATCTAATTCACAAGCAAACTCATAGGATAGTTACCCAGACTGTTGGTGCCCCCCCCCCCAGCATGTCATGGTTACTCTTCAAAGACACACCACAAACTTCAACAAAGCGAATTCACCATTAAAACTAAAAACACAAGTTTTACACAATTCTGGCAAAATGAAAAATAGGAAAAATAGAGCTAAATTGTTTTTGTCTCTTTAACACTCTACTACTTAACTTCTTAACTATTGTCTAACCACTAAGGTGGTATTTATAAGTTTTAAAAACTGAGAGATCGACCACTAGAGGGTCGATCCTCTTCTAAAAATAGTAAATTGCATTTGAGATTCCCTAACTGCCGAAATGAGGCAAGCCAATAATCGCCCAACATAACAACCCAAATCGAGTGGTCAAGAGTTTAGTAGTTGGAAGCCATGAGCACGAGAAAAACCCATGTCTCTGATTCACCCATCGTTGGCCGCCAATACCATAACCGTCAAATCGCCCATCGTTTTTCTACAGGACGAAGTGTCGGATGGAGTACCGAACTAAGTGTCGGATGGAATACCGGATTGAGTGTCAGAAGCAAAAGCAAGCTGTGATTTTTCCCTGTGACACCAAAAATGTGAATTAGATTCCTGGAAACATAAAAACATACTGAATTACACTCAATATCATCATAAAACATGAGTTATGCATACCTGGTGTGGATCATAGCGATTTGACACAAAAGCTCTTCAAAAACTTCTTCAAAACATGAAAACACATATACACATTTGGAAAAAAGGATCTAATTAACATCATAAAATCAGTCATATCACAGGCCCAACAATCATCACACACCAATGCAGCCCCTTCAGGTATATGATCGACATTGGCATGTAATCATTCCCTCTAAATATCCATTGCATCTCCCAGTCACACCCTTCGACATTTTCCTATAGGATCCTCACATCCGGCTCTGAAGTACTAGCACCTCCGCTGCATTTTAAGTACTGTCAGCCGATAGCACTCTCCCCTACATGAGTTGTCCCATTCATAGTCCCCTTTAGCACTTTGACACTCATGTTGCTTCACCCCCTAGGGATGGGAGTCCCGATAGTCTTACGCATGTTCGAGAATCAGCCACATACTCCTTCTCCTCATTATGCTAGCTTTCCCAATGGACTCCTAGGATATCTCCTCACGGTTCTCGTTTCACTGTGCCTCTATAGTATCATTAACCCTCCATTTCATTCACAGTCAGTTTTTCCATCTGCAGATTTCCCTACATTCATTTACCCCATACAGAAACAAACCTATGGGGCCCCCACCCTCCACCAGTTCTCCACACAACTTGTGCCCTCACACGCCAAGCCATCTTGCATTGGGGCACCTGTTTCTGTATCTTCACACTTATCCCAAATTATTCTTTATTCATTTCGTAATTTTACAAAACCTTTGTTTCCATCATTTAGATAGCTTTTTGTTGTCTCCTTTAGCAACCTTATTTTTCTGGCAAAGAAACCCATGTCGCCCTTGGTTGGGGCATTTCCTATCTCCTACTCTTGTCGACATAGTCCATAAACCTCGAGTATCCCACTGTCCATGTACCCCCGATCTCTAAGTTTGTCCACTATTGTCACACCTCTGGCACAATTTAAGCCACGTCTAGTTGTCCCCTTGACGCTAGATTTAGTTTCATGGTTGCTGCCACTCATACTTCACATATATCCCCAACCAAGGGAAATCTTGAGTCTCACCACATCTTTAATTCTTCCATGTTCCTTATCAATTCATGATCTCACTCTAGTGGATTTCATGAAGCCCTTTGCTTCTTGGAGTCGCGTCTCCCTTTATGTCGACATCAACACAGTTCCCAGAAGGGAAACAGTATCTTGACTCTCATTACCTTTACAATGAGAAGTCTCAGACGACACAGAGATAACCATCATTTCTCTTTGTTGTCGTTGACCCCCATAACATTCGATGTCAACACACTCTCATGTTATGGTGGGTCTTACTATGCGACTATTTCATTTGTTTTATACTAGCCGAAGACCCCTGAATTCGTTGGGCCATCAATGCCTACGAGTCCTCAACACTTCTTACAGGTGTCATCGTCTCTTTTCAGAGTATTTTCACCACCAGAATCGTCATTTGCCATTATTAGACCGCCACGGATGGCGTTGCAGTTATCTACATCAGCATACAGCATCAGTTACTATCTTACATATTTGAGTTACATGACAAAAGCATGGGGCATGCCCGCCTCATTTTTATACAACTTTTATTTTTCCTACACCAATATAAAGGTTTGGTTCCACAGTTTCCCGTCTCCTTCCGACGAATCGCTCTTACAATTCCTCTCATCACTCTTTCTTACAATGTCACTCTCAGTAGAAGAAGCATTGATGTATTTCGGCTATACGTATGCTCCTAACCTCACACATCAGGGTCGGGCATCTGCTATCACTGAAATTTCGTCCGCAAATGGTTACAGGAATCCAGCATCTCCAAACACCTATTAGTTCACCTGCAGTCCTAAAAAATCATTTCCAAAATGCACAAACTATACAACTAATTATAAAATTGATATGTGCAGAAACATTACAAGAAGCACGCGCATGTGCGCAGGCCAAAAAATCCAAAAGAGCGCACATGCTCCCGATGCACGACTGTGTATGATAAAATCCATGCACTTCTATGAACAATGCATTTATGGTTCTTGTCGGCCCCTCGCCCACTTCTGGTTTAGCTCCCAAGTCGATTTAACCCTCAAATCCGAGATGAATCCAAGTGGGGGGTTGTTCAAAGACCTAAGGGTGCCCTAAAGGGTCACTTGTTCACAATAAAGACTGGTTGGATAATGCCTCAAATATTTTTTATAAAAAGAGGTCATGTGTGCACTATGAATTCAAGAATCTCATTGTATTTTTATGTTACCTCTATTCTCCTACAAGGAACCTCTTTCCTTCTTGGAGCATACTAGCATCATCTCATTAAGCTATTCACCTCACCTCTTGAGGGAATAAGCTTGGATTTCTTCACCATTCACCTTCTAGTTTTCCATTTGCAAGAAGAGTTCTCACATAGGGGACTCAAGAGCCCTCCCTAGGAGAAAGATGGGATCCATAAGTTCCCCTTTCTCTTTGGTGTTTTCCCACTAATATAATTTCTCCATTGGTGGCATGAATATTGGTCAATTGTTTGATTGATTTTGGTTCTAATTTCCTTATGCATTTTAGTTTCATTTCTTTAGTTGTTATTATCTTAGTTGTTTGTTTATTTCATGTGATTGAGTCATTTGATTCATACACTAACTTATGTCTCGTCTAGCAGACCCAACTGGACTTGCAAGTTTCCCTCTTTTGCTCATTCAAGTGGTGAAAAGGATACAACAAGTGGCATCTTTGATAAAATAAAATATTAAACTTTGAGCTTTGATACCAAGTTAAAATTATGCATTTCTAAAAAATTGGGAATTGGATTATAGTAACATCAACAAATACTCAAAGAACATAATATTTATAAGAAAAACCTTTTTCAATGCTATCACAGACCCTTTATAGATCAAAGGGAACAACCAGTTTTTCAATGATTAAAGATATTTTCCTCTTTTCTATATATAGATCGAAGAAAACAAATGGACAGGTTTTAGTCTATCATCATTTTTGGGAAGGGTCAACATGAGACATCTCCATATTTTTGCATAGTGTTTATTTCTATATGATGCAGATTTTTATGTTTTTCCAGACTATTAGATCTAGACTTTTTTGTTTCAGAAAGACTAGTAAGTTGCTATTACTTTTGGGATCTGTATATTTTTCTGAATTCAATTACCAGTTTTGGTAACAGTGAGACTTTCAGGACTAAATGCATGTATTTACATGCATTCTTCAGAATGTAAATTTTATTCTTCTTTAATAAAATTTATGCTTTTTTCCCTTTGGAAAAATTTATAAGAAAAACCTTTCACAATTTTTTTTTCTTTTTATGCTCTTAACAATAAGATTAATTATGTATCCTCAATTTTGTTCTCTAAACATTTTGGTGAGGTGGACATGCAAAGATGGTGAACTAGAATAAAGACTCACAAAACCAACAATATTAGAAACCATGTTGGCCTTTTCAATGTACATAATGTTTATTTTAGTTTATTGATAATGGATTCTAATAGTTGAGCTAGAGTCCTCCATACAAGCTACCCCTGACTAGACCATGGATTGTGACTAGTAACTTCTATTGTAGCAAATCCATCGCATCCATTATTTTCCATTCAATCTCCACATGAATGATAAAACCAACAAAACTGCAAAAATCCAAGGCTCTCTTTGAATAATAATAGCTTAGTACACAAAGGATAAGCATGTGCATCAAAGATCACTATATCAAACAATTAGCAACTCAAAGACACTATGTGACTTGTCAAGCTTAAATATGGGAGGGTTGACGAGGTGTCCTATTGGGTAGATCTTGCCCTAGGTCAAGGAGAGCTTTGAAGAGGTCCCTCTCTAAGCCATGTAAAGTGTATGAGGTGGATGGGTTCAATACTCAATGGGCATAGGGCTCATGACATACAAGGGGTCGTAGTGTCTCGTTCATGGGTGTCTTTGTAGAGGGTGTGTGGTACCTTCGTCCGCAATGCACTTTTTCAAAGCTCGTCAATTTCCTTTTATATTTATTTCTTTATATTTTCTTTCATAATAGCATAAGGAGATATTGAAGGTCACTGCTCTGGCATGGTGACCAGGTGATGGAAATGTCACCCACAAACACATAATGGAAATGAGAAGGATGGCTCGTGATGAGACCCCCTTTCTCTCATCCATGCAACTAAGAGCCATTGCCCTGGTTTGGTGACCAAATGATGACAATATCATACCACTAGATATCCATGGATGTGTTAGGTTAGATCGTGATGAGACCTCTTATCCTTCAACTAACCTTTCAAGCATTTCTATATTATATTGTGGGTCTCCTTTATTCAAAGATAAGTGTTTCATTTCCTTCTTGGGTGACCCATTCGCATTTGGAAGGTTTATATGAGGCCTTTATCTTTTACCCAACACCAACCCCTCTGGGCCTTTAGCCCCTTCTTCCCATAGAATGAGGGACAACCCCTTCTTGGGTCAATATACCCTAAAATCCCAAGAGATAAGAAAATGGTGGGGAATAATGATGGAAAGTGGTAAGTATGGTCAGGAACGGTATGATGGCTCATTAAGGAAGTTCCCAATAGCAAACCCATCCCTAAGGAAAAGCACTTACTAGGGAACAATGTCAACCACCAAGGTGAAGCAGGGAAAAGGCATAATGTCCAAGCACATATCATGAAATCTAGAGCAATCTAAGATACAACATAATCAAATGGCTTAAATATTGAAATGATGCTCACCATAATACTGACTTGTACCTCATGAAGCAAGGCCCACTGCCTTCCGGAAGCCAACTGGTGTGGTGGATGCCATATGAAAAACTGGACCATTTGTGGTGGTGAGCAGGTTTTCCATCTGTGCAAAAGGATATTGTTGGTCATGTAGTCTCTAGGTACTCCATATCTGCAACCTGAGGGCCTCTATACATCATCTCCTTAGTTATCCACAAAATGGGGATAACAAGACAAATTCCTATTTTTTAGCTACCATTAGGCCAATTCCTCTTTTTTAGCCACCATTAAGCAAAAGCCTATTTTTTAGGAGATAATTCATATTTCTTTACTTTTAGGAGATATTTCCTATTTCATGGCTATAGAGCACACTTTAGTAAGAATATTAGCCTTCTAGGGAAGTGTGCATTACCCATCTAATACTTGGAGTTAACTCACTTCACTTATTTAGCGACTTTCCATATTTAGCAAATTCTCACTTAGTTAGGACTTTAGTTCCATTCTTGGACTATAGTCTTATTCTAGGAGAGTTTTTATATTAAGGAATGCATGTTGACTTCATGTAGAGTTCTCACACCTATATTTTTTACATTTTCTTATTATTAGCAACTTTTGACTTTAGTTAATTGTTGATATTGGGAGAAGTTACTTTTTTACTTGAGCATGCACATGGAAATCCCAACCTATTGTGTATTACTCCTCATGTGGAGTCATATATATTGTACTCATTATCAAGGATTAATACAATGTGACTAGACTTTATTTCTTAGTCTCTTATGTGTGAAGATTGATTATATTTTCCTCTCTACTCTCTCTCTTTTGCAATTAGCTAGGGTAGTATTTCCTTCTCACAATTAGGTCTTTGATTGTGGTTTAATCATACACTAACTGTTTGTTTTCTTGCAGTGTTTGTTGTTATTTGACATCACCCACAGTGGGTTGGTTGTATCCATTCATACACATAGATCTGGTTGTTTCATGTGCAAATTAAATCAAGAACAGGAGCCTTATAATCAATCATGAGTAGAGATTGTAAACAACAAATTTCATTTCTGCAGAGAATTTTTGTTGGTGAGACTTGAGGGGTATAAGTCCCATGTTCACAAATTATTATTTATCTCTCTAAGGTTGTGCCTCTCTTAGATTCCCTAGTGTTATTTATCTCTTTCTTGATTACAAAATCTGGTTGGTTTTGGTTCAGTTTGATTCTCGTGTTAACACTTAAGAATTTCATTTGTGAGATTTATGAAGTGAGGGATTAAAAACATTTTCCTTTGGATTATGTTGCTTACTCGAGCATTAAATCTCATTTTCAAAACATATGTAGCACTAAAGGTTTTCAATAACTTGTTAACTCATAAAAATCAAAATAATAAATTTTGAAAACTTATTTTCAATTTATTCGATCATAAAAACAATGTGTTCAAGCTAATAAGATAATTATGTGTTTCGTTTTTGTTAATGTATTATAAACTAAAGTAGGTTTTAGTGGATGAAAATCATTGTCATCTTCATGAGTAACAACACTATCTTGAAAATAATAATAATAATTTTGGTAATTTTTTTGACAATGAACTATGCAAAAGTTTTAAAACATCCAACATTTCGAGCGGACACTCCACACATCTTACATGACTTCAATATGTTCCCTTGACAATGGGCTTACATAAATCCAATGTGTTCCCTTGATAATGGGTGGGGCGCCCACTCGAAATGTTAAAACATTCCAAAGAAATTATCACAGTTATGATAATTGTATAAATCTTCACACTCAAATAATAATAGTAATTTCAATAAACCTACATATGGATAAAAAAAATAATTAAAAGATTCACAAAGAACTAAAAAAAAAAATGATATAAAATTCTACATTGCATATAACAATTTTTTTTTTCCAAGGAAACCCTCGCAAAAATCCCTCCTAGTAGTTCGCCATGACCCATGGATGGTAAATGAGGTAAACCATTAGCCCTGATTATGGAGTCTAACACAGAGGGGAGCAAGAGAGTTGAACATGTGACCTCCCCAACTTTGGGGGAGAGATAAGAGGTCTCGCCTCTGACTCATGACCACTTAAGCTAACCCTTATGCCTACATATAAGAAATACTTATCTAATAAGCTTATAGAATTATAAATTGTCCCATAACTTTGGAACGTGGAACCCCTTGTCCAATTAAAAATAATTGATACAAATAAAGATGGTTTTTTTTTAGGAAATGAACTCGCGGAAAACCCTTTGAATACTTCCCCATGTTCCATGGATGGTATGCAGGATAAACTGCCATCCCCGATTACGGGGCCTCACCTCGGGGGAATCAAGAGAGTCAAACCTGTGACCAACAACAAGCATGTAAAACTCACGTCTAGCTCTAGACCAATTGATCTAACCCTCAGGGCTAATATAAATAGAGATGTTATGGTCAATGAAAAATAGATTTGTTTTGGAAAAAAAACTTGATGAATCATCCTTCCTTTTATGTACATGTAGTTCAATTTCTTTTATTTTTAGATCTAGGGGAATCAATAATTGCCCAGGATTACCAGGGCGAGGCCTAGATTCAAATCTGGTTGGTTTCCACTATAAACCCTAGGCTAGTGCCAACATCCCACAAGTCAACACCTAGCAGGAAAATTATGGCTTAGCAAGGACCAAGACATCCAGAGACACACCTGCAAGGGGGATCGCGCTCAAGGGTGGCACCTATCCTTCTAGTCTTATCACAAGAGGCCAAGGTCTCATCGAGGGAAAAACAAGGGGAAAGATTATTCTCTCACATTAAAAAATGAAGGGAGACTTAGTTTGTCAAAAGGGACCAATGGATTCAATAGCAATGGCCACACGAAGGAATGAATAACTAAATGCATGTTCTTATACATAAACTTCAGTGATAGGGACATATAATATGTAGTAAAGAAATTAATATTACAATCTTAGAAATAATATAAGTTATAATTATTTGATATATGAATTTGGATCAATCTTAATTATGTAAATTTTATGATATGAGGTAAAATTGTAATTCGGTAGTATTTTAGCTTCATATATGGAGCTAAGTTGAGGTGGATAATTGATATTACATTATTTATACTTAGTCTCAGTGATGATGGAGTATAAGGACATTAGGTATCTTAGGGATAAAATAGGGGGTTGAAACTGTGCTTTTGGTCTTGGAGTAAGACCTAAAACTACTTTCGATTGGCTAAGAGTTTTTCTTCCTCCAACATAAGGAAATAGGTTAATGACCCAAGAACCAAAAACATTTAACATGAATGAAATTCTACCTCCTTATGAACCACCAACTAATCATTTTAGGTGGCATGGTTTTCCTTGAATAACAATGATGAATCAATTGCATTCCCAAATAGTAACCACCGATAAATATCCTCACTACCAATTAACCACTCCATTATGACAACTTTTTTCCTAACCATTTGGCATATGAATTTAGAAAAATCATAAACACGGAGTAATATAATATAATATAAACTAGTGCTTTCTTCTTAATCTTTTTGTGTATTATTAAGAAACTTTAAACATCAAATTAAAATGTATTTTGTTGTACTAAATAACTTCCACGTAGACCTACGTCTTCTTAGTGAAACGGCACGTCATCTGAAATGGAGTGCCAATGCGAGTTTTGTATTCCATCCAAGCAGCAATAGATAGGAATATTATAATTTAAAGCCTAGAAGCTTCAAATGCGGGGATAGCTCAGTTGGGAGAGCGTCAGACTGAAGATCTGAAGGTCGCGTGTTCGATCCACGCTCACCGCATGTTCATTCATTTTTTCCATGCTTTCCAGAGAGTTTTCTCCATCGAAGCGAGGGTTGTGTTCTGCCCATGGGTTTGTGGCGCAATGGTAGAGCGTTTGATTCGGATCATTGCCAAAAATAAACGGTGCCTTTGTACCCACATTGTCTCTTTAATCTTCCTCCAGAGAGAAGAGAATAAACACAGTCACTTGTGGATGAACAACAATCAATTTATTTGGTGGCAGAATGTTTAGATTGTTGTGCGACATAGGCACCTCAGAATTCTTTTATTGCAATCTAATATTTTTTATCTATATTCAACATAAATTTACTAACAACTCCCGCTGCATGGGAAATATCTAGTCTTGTGTACACCATCACATACATAAGACTTTCTTTTTATCTATATTTAACATAAACTTACTAACAAATCCCGCTGCATGGGCAATATCTAGTCTTTTGTACACCATCACATACATAAGACTCCCAATTTCTCTAATATAAAGCACGCGTAGCATGTCTTCTTTCTCATCATCATTATTTGGACACATATTTGATGGTACATTTATTTCAACAAAGAGGTCTTTCTACCTACTTACAGCAATTGTGTATTTGAAAATGATGTATGTTTTCAACATATTTACTATGGTATAACCAAATGAAGATGGCTTTTCAAAGAGGAATGAAATGGTGGAGGAATGAAATGGTGGGATCCCTCTCAGTGATGTAATAAGGGCCTAAGGGCTCATTAGATTAATTATGGGATATGTATGGAGCCCATTTAATGTAATGTGGACCAGGTCCACTTTGTTGGTTATTATTAAATAAGGTAAATTAAGTAGTTAGCATTCAATAAATGTAATACGTGAGATCTCTCCCCCAAAGTTGGGGAGGTCATGGGTTCAACTCTCTTGATCCCCTCAGGGTTAAGCTGCATAATCAAGGCCAATGGTTTACCTCATTTACCATCCATGGATCATGCGGAAATACTTGGAGGATTTTCCACAAGGTGTTTTCATTGGAAAAAAAATTGTAATATGGCCCAGTCATTGCTGTAGGGGCCACTAATAATTATTGTTAGGGTTTGATAGGTAGTTATAAATGAAAAAGATAGAATCATCCTTATGGAATATGAAAAGTATTGTTATTGTAATATTTCTCTTAGGAGAAGATGTGGAGTTTATCCTTCCTTGAGGATCATTGTATGGTGTCACCCTATCTTAAGTCTTTGTAATTCAATGAAGGAGCATTTTTATCTTTGCATGGATATAGATTTTTTGAATGTAACGTTGAAGGTGAAAACTATAAATGGAAATAAACATGGGTAGTGGCATTAATGGAAATTTCCTCGGAGGTAGGTCAATGGTGGCATAAAAATGAAGAATTTTCATTGAATGGATGTAGCAGAGGGCTTGTGATATGTTATAATCCAACAAATACTAACCATAAATGAGGGATTCAGGCGAGTAAGGTTGTTAATATTATGTGAAGATATGCATTAGACTCACTCTAGGATGTAAACTAACTAGATTCTCAGTATTAAGGGGGATTTAATGGCATGGGCACCAAAATGCAACAAGGGTCACTAAGCTAGAGCACCCATGGGGGGAAAGGTTCCATTGCCAGGTAAGTGCAACAACTGGATGGGGTAATCTATCTACCCAATCAAGGGTGGTCCTATAGGAAATTCCAAAGGGAATGAAAGACAAATGCAACATATTGAGGGTAGTTGTGCTATGTTAAATGCTAGTTAAGAAAGTTATACCTTAAGAGGACCATGTTGTTAAATTTAGAGCTGCTATTAAATTCTTTTCAATTTACTAGACAATAATAGCATAAGTAGGATCACTAAGAGAAACACAATCACAAGGTACAAAACATTTTATCCTAGAACACCCTCATGGGGGAGAAAACCCAGCAAAATGTTCCTTAATATAGATTGCCAATACAATGCCAAGATAAAAGACAAGACCACCAAGAATAACCAAGATTGAGCATGCGCCTCTCTCCTTCTTCTGGCAACTGTAGCTATCTCCAAAACTTCTGCACTAGATGAGTGGTTGAGTGAGTGTGAGAATGAGGCATCATCCTTTCTTATTTATACTAGATTATAGGTGCTAAGGTTGTGTATTTTCACCAAGCAGGGTCTACTTCTTCAACTAGTGGTTAAAACCACTTTATTAGCCCTAGGGGCCTATCCTCCTCTCTAGGACTTTGACCTTTTTTGACTTTTCGACTCTTCATTTTTCCATGAATTCTTTCACCCAGAGTCAACGATCTATTGACACGTACCCTCTTGCATGATCAACGATCATGAGTGACTTCGGCACTTCGGGCTTCGGGAGTTTCAACTCCTATGCACTCGTTTCTCCTGGAGTACTTTCACCCGAATGCATAATCTTCTGACACGTACCCCTCCAGGCGATCAACGGGTAGGGTCTTCTTTGGGTCTTTGGTGTTTGGGACTTCAGGACTTTAGGCTAATCGTTGCTTCATTCTCCTCTGAAGTGGTCACCTACTGAATAAGTCATAGGCAGTGGAGACCACTTGTTGTCGGTTAACACTTCCACTTACACTATCCTTCCACTAAAATAGATCAACGGTTGAGAATGCACCTGAAGTGATCTTCAGATCGGATGACTGAGAGTGACTTCGGACCTTCGTCCTTTGGGACTTCAGGATTTTTGACATTTTTTGGTGACAAAACTCCCGAAGTAAATCTTCTGGACTGACGTAGCTTGCTTACGCCACTTGTTGACATGGCACGAGCCAATTTCCTCTTGACACTTGTCATCATCTGATTATGACATGTGTACTTGTTGACATGGTCTTCCACATGTTCTTGTTGACATGGTCTACCACATGTCCTTTCTAAGGTGGTTTTCTAATGTGGGTGAGACATGTAGGTAGTGTAGTTGAGTGTGGAGGCAGAGCGCAGTAGTGGAGTGTGACGTGTAGTGGGTAGTGGAGTGTGATGTCGGAGGGCAGGGGTGGTATGTATGAGTGGTTTTTTGGTTTACTCGGAGGGGGGGTTAGGCGGTAAGTGGTAATGAGTGAGGGGGGTCCAAGTTGACAAGAAGGTGACACGTATGAGGGTCCCACATGGGAAATACCACCAACTCGGACCCCCCCACATGATTAAAGGTAGAAAGGTCGGGGGGGTTCGATATGCCCTATCGATCGTAGATATGATTTCCCGATTATCGGTCGTTGTGATTAGCACACCCTTCTTCTAACTTATCCTGTCCTTCCACTTAATTTTATCTGACGGTCATGAAGACTCTCAAAGCAGATCCACGATCAAGGATTTTGATCCGGATCATGTTTTTGTATAGCGCTTTCCCTTCTAAGCTTTGATCTCTGCATATTGTTTGCTTCTCCTCCTAAGCTTATGCTTTTCCCGTTTGCCATCGTCACTGTTGTTCTTTCCATCAATGACAAGAACATGTTTCCTATAAAACATGACAACAAGAAGTGCAGCAGACCAGGGAACAGTTGCTTGACAAAGCACAAGACCATCAACAGAAAATGAAACGAGCTTTTGACAAGAGCACAAGTAAGGAGAATTTCCATCTAGGGGATCTGGTGTTCCGATGGGATGCCCCCAAACAAGACGAAGGCAAACATGGAAAATTTGAAGTTTTGTGGATCGGTCCTTTCAAGATTTCTGAGATATTCCCAAAAAATACTTATAATTTGCAAAGTTTGGAATATTTTGAGGTTTTAGGTGGCCTTGTCAATGGGAATTTTTTGAAGAAGTATTTTGTTTAGGCCATGACTGATGTTCCACCATTGTAAATACCACTCCCTTTTTGTTTTGATTTTTTGTTTTTTGTTTTAAATAAGAGACTCCATAACCCAGCAGGTAAGGCACTGGAACTACGCGTTCTTGGCAGCTCGCAGGGAGCATGCCATCCTCTGTGGAGCCAAATGTTATCACATGAAGTTGTCAAAGTCTTGTGGGTTTGTGGTTTCAACCTAAGTCTGTAATTTTTCCCTGTCTCTATCCTTTTCGAATCGACAAGTCTTAAGTTTGTCCTCTTTCTGCATGTAAAGTCGTCTTTTGTGTGCCATTGTTCGTTTATGTGCCTTGGTTTCCCTCAATATCTTAACTAAAAGAAATGTCGGCCCCAAGCCCCTTTGTTTTTCTCCGAGGACGAGCACTCGCCTCCTTCGTTCCAGTCACTAGTCTCCCTGTTTTCTTAGCTCACATCCAGTCATCCAAATTCTTGATCATGCAGGCTGTATCCATGAACACAAAGTGCATCTTTTTTAATAGTCTGTTTCAGGATTGAAGCATCAACAGAAGGTAGTTTTAATATTTCAGCGGCGGAGATTCCAGGAATAGTCTAGATTAGCGAGTCATGGGCGTTCGAGAGTGAAAACTTACATGAAGTATAGCTCCAGAGCAAAAGGCCCCAAAATGAATATGAGTCATTGATCTTAAAGGGGACAGGTGGTTGTTGATCCAAGCCTTCGGGGGAATGAGCTTCAAGAGATTTGAAATGAGAAGTGCTTAGAAATCCCGAAGGGTCGAAGCCCGAAGTCCCGAAGATCTGAAGTCGTTGAAGAGACGAAGTTGTCAAAGTGGCCGAAGGCCTGAACTCCCGAAGGCCCGAAATGGATCTAAGTCATTGATCAGCAAGAGCCATGTGTCGTCAAGTCCACAGCTCCGGGTAAAAGCACTTGGATACCTAGGTTTGAGATTTGATTTTCCCGGAGTCTGAAGACCCGAAAAGCGTCTCAGTCATTGATCTCAAGGAGCCATGCGTCATCAAATCCCTAGCTCCGGAGAATTTGCTTAGAGAAAATAAATTTTGACTATTGAAACCCCCGAAGCCCAAATCGCGAAGCAGATCTCGGTCATCGTTTTGAAAAGGGAATATCTGATCCATCAATCTAAAAGGTGCTAGAGCTGGGTCGTTGATCAGGAAGCCTCATCTCAGATCACAAGATCAATGGTCTCACTCCATTGTGGGGTCGGAAGGTGCACACGTTTTAAAATTTCAAGGGCGGGTCGCAATCGGAACCGTGGTTTTTAGAAAGGGATGTGTGGTGGTTCATGGTGAATTGTGGGGGGAAAAGCGGTTTTCTTTCAAACCACCCTTGGTCGCGCCCGCAATCACGCAATTGCATAGGGTCATGGCCCTAAGTCACATTGAAGAAGGAGTAGGGGAACAGAAGCTAGCCCCCGATCCTTGGAGAGCCAAATGTGTGGCAGCCGTCAACACAGATAGGTGGCACTCTTATGGTCTTGGCACGTGGCCACTCCCTGAGCATTAAATCTCGTTCAATCTCTGAGGAAAGGAAATTAATGAAAGTAAAGCTTGTGGTTGAAACCTTGGCTCACTCCATAAATGGAAGGCATGGAAATCTCGATCGTGGGAACTGAACCGTCGGCCCATGGTACCCTTGTGGGAATATTTTCCTACAAAACCCATGTTGATCTGAGTTTGCGTCTGACAGAGGGGTGCACATTCAGTTTGACATAAGAACTCGTCGATGCAAAGCTTTGATTGTAGTGACTAGGTCACACTCTTGGTAGTGGCGTATTGTTCTGAGTATAAATAAATAGTTTTAATATTTTGTTAAGGTCGTCAACTGGTTGAGAAGAGCTCCCTATTTTGTAATGTTTTGATGCCAGAACTGTTCTCTGGTTATGTACCAAATTTGAGACTTTCATGTTAATAGAAGTCAGCTTCTTTTCATATCTCTATAAAAATTGTGCTAAAACACTCGGGCATGGAGGATCCAGTCGAGGGTTGTTATGTTGTAATGTAGGTTTGATTACAGTGGTATTGTGACCAGTTTTAGTCATCTCCCTTGTTATATTTTTCCCTCTTACACTGAATGGCTCGGGCATGGAGGATTCAGTCGAGTTGTTGTAGCTACATTGTGATATAGGTTTGATCAATGTGTTGTTTTGACTGTGTTGTTTGGACATATTTCAGTGTCTAAAGCTTGAGCTCAAGAGTGATATTGAGTCATATTTTTTCTTCTCCAAGCTGCGTGAAAGCCTGATGCTCATAGCAGTCTTGTTCACCTTTCTCACTAAGTGTTCCCTCTTCTCACACTTAAACTCAATTTAGTGACTGAAGTTAATGTGGCCCTCACGTCCCTGTGCATTTCTTGTCTAGTTCCATGTTGGACATCATTCATATATTGAGTTTTATCCATTGACCTCCACTCATATAAAACCAACATCCACCAAAACATTTGATGGGTACTGGGCTTATCCTCCCGCAATCTAAGGGTGACTCTCAGTGCTAACAGGACCCACCCATTCCTACAAACCTATATGGAGGGTCCAGGTGGATGTTTGGTGGGGAATATGTGACCTACTAGTGGTTTTTCCTATTGCAGTGGTGCCATGCGATAATCAGTATGAGTGGGTCCACAGTAAATTAAAATAAAATTATTTTGTTATGTATAAAGTGAGATAAAGTTAAATATTATGAAAGAGAGAAGTTGAAGGTGTTGAAGGATGACGAGACAGGGCCAAGATGGCCAAGGAGTCTGACATGGCATCACCTTGGGTGCTAGGTGGACCCAAAATTCCATATTAGTTTCCAAGTTAGCAGAAATCATTCAAATTTCTCATAATTTTATAGTGTTTTGTAGGCCAGGACCTTGCAGGTCATTTTTGAGGGCTTAAACAATGTTCTTAGGAGTTCAAATTTTTTATATTGTAAGTGTCGTAAGCAGCACATAGAATTTGTGTATCTTAAATAACATAGCTCAAGGAGATCTTTCTATTGAGCTATTATATTCGCAAAACATAACTCATATGAGAAAGTTACAGTGGAAACAATGCAAGGTACAATTTCAGTACCGGTTGACTTCTAGAGGGCATAACTCCCTTA
Source organism: Picea mariana (assembly GCA_032191745.1). NCBI lineage: Eukaryota > Viridiplantae > Streptophyta > Pinopsida > Pinales > Pinaceae > Picea > Picea mariana. The sequence continues at coordinate 25,429 of JASDQU011402679.1, read as the reverse complement.
TTAGAAGTCAGTTTGTGGCACATGAGTAGTCTATGGAAATATCATGAACCATAGAAGACATATATGGATCCAGATTGGGAATATAGGTACCTGAAAGTGTACAGGATGAGAGGACAGATTCTTGTAGCATTCAGTGCTAAAAGGGGAAATCGGTCAAAACTTCAACAAGTTGTAATTAGCAGCCTGGATGTTGGATGAAGGTGAAACTTGGTCATATTTCTCAACATATAGGCATGAGGAAACCCAATTGGGATTCTATCAAAATTCCAAAATATTTGGTGTTTGGAATTAACTTCACCAGATGAAAGGTGCATAAAGGGGGGGAAATAGGTAATACTCAAATGTCTATAACTTGTTGCTCATAACTCATAATGGGACAAGGAAATAGTCATTAGAAAGGTCTTGGATGGATTAATCCAAACATGCACCCAGAAATGTGAATTGAGTAGTGAAAAATTCACAAGCAATCAAAAAGAATAATTCTAGTGCACCTTAAGGGAAGAATTGTGCATAATTTTATAAATTTGTTGAATTATTTTGTCTAACAAATCCTATTGCATGCACATTTTTCATAATTAAGGACACAAATAGAATAGAGCGAGATCAACGGAGATACCATAATCATGGAATATGCATAGAGAACTTACATCCATGAAGATGAAGTCAAGGGATTGTATTCAGCATGGGTAATGCACAGACATGATCAAATGGGCATGGAGAAGGAAAAGAGAAGAGAATAAATTTGGTAGAGAATATAAAGAGTCCAAAAAGAGATGTGATAAGCTATTAAGTTTATAATTAGAGGATTATGAAATCTCAAGAACAACAAAATGGATTCAACATCAAGTTGTTGCAAAGCTTAGACATGATAGAGAATAAGGTGGATAAGGAGACGGATTCAAATAAGTCAAAGGATCACATATCTCATTACAAAAAGGAAGAATATAGGAGTATTGGTAGGCATCATCATCACTCAACAAAACACTTAGTTAGAAGATCATACCATATTCCAAGTTTATCTCCTGTCAGAAAGCATAAGAAAATGTTTGGGGTAGATGAACTATAAGGATAAATGAGGAAGAACAAACCTCCTACCTTTGATGGTGATCACAGGAAAGATGAGAATGTAGAGGCTTGGTTTTTGGGAATGAGGAAGTAATTTCAATTTCACAATTATTCCTCACGAGCAGAGCCAAGTGCCTAATGATAAACACATAGGAAGGCCAAATTTCCAAAAGTCTTGGGAAGACAAGAAGAAAGTAAGATGGAGTAGAGGAAGAAAGGGTCCAAGCCACCATTCTTTAGAAATAGTTCTCAGAGAAGCCAGCTCAAAATGAGCCTAAAATTTCAGAAACATTGGGAAAAAGGCCAAGGAAACAACTTACTAAATGTTGGGGTTGTGAAGGAGATCACATGTACAGATATTTCCTTCATAGAGGTGAAAGAGTGAAGATTGTTCACAATGTACAACCGGATGATACAATTGAATACATGGGCATATGCATTCCAAGGATCTATGAAACCTTGGACAACAATCAAGTTTACTTTCAGTCTCACATGATTGAAATGGAAGGTAACATCAATGATCAACCTATAGCTATTTTAATTGATTCATGAGCTATCCATAGTTACATTGATTCTAATATTGTTGAGAGATTTTATTTGCAAATAAGAAATCATGGGAAATCTTGGTTGGTTTAGTTAGCTACGAGAGCTGAAAGAAGAATCAATGAGTTGGTTAAGAATTGACCAATGGACGTGAATGAATTGAATACAAAGGCAAATTTGAATATCATACCTTTGGATTCCTATGACTACCTAATTGGTATGAATTGGTTAGATAAGCATCATTCTATCTTGTGTTGCTACAACAAGGCTTTTGATTGTTTGAATGAGGAAGGGAACTTGAAAACAATTCAGGGTATTCCAAGGGCAGTGTCTATCATAGAGATTTTATCCTTGCATATGAAAAGAAGCTACAAAAAAGGATGTCAAATTTATGCAGCTCATATGGAAGAGGAAACTAAGGATAAAGTGTTAAGTATGGAAGATAATTCAGTCTTGAAAGATTACGAGGATGTATTTATAGAGATATTGGGGTTGCCACCCAAGAGAGAGATATATTTATCCATCAACATGATGCTTGGAGATGCCCTAGTGTCCAAGACTCCTTATAAGATTAGTACTCTAGAGTTAAAGGAATTGCAAATGAAACTTGAAGAACTTTTGAAGAAGGGGTATATACACCTAAGTGTGTCACCTTGGGGTGACCCGGTTCTTTTTTTCAATAAGAAGGATCGAACCTTAAGGCTATGCATTGATTTCAGGTAGTTGAACAAGGTGACCGTGAAGAAAAAGTATTCTTTACCAAAGCAGATGATCTTTTTTATCAACTGAAAGATGCAAAAGTATTCTCCAAGATTGACCTTAGGTCAAGTTATCATTAGGCAAGGGTTAAAGAAGAATATATTAGAAAGAAAATATTTAGAACAAGGTATGACCATTATGAGTTTACAATGGTGTCATTTGGGTTGTCAAATGCACTAGTTGTTTTCATTTGTTTGATGAATGGCATATTCAKAAATTACTTGGATAAGTTTGTCATTGTCTTCTTGGATGACATATTYATATTCTCTAAGTTTGAAGAAGAGCATGAGAAACACTTGAGGATGGTGCTACACGTATTGAACGAGAATCAACTGTATGCAAAGTTGAGCAAGTACTCATTTAATCAAAGGCAGATACATTATTTGGGCCATATAATTTCAAAGGAAGGGATAGTAGTGGACCCARAAAAGATAGAAGCCATTAAAGGATGGCCAACACCAAAGAATGTCTTAAATATGAGATAATTCATGTGACTTGTAGGTTATTATAGAAGATTTATTGAATGCTTTTCAAGGATTGCACATCCGATAAATTCTTTGTAAAAGAAGGGTGTGAAGTTTGAGTGGACCTATGAATGTGAAGAAAGATTTCAACACTTAAAGAATTTATTGACAAGTACACCAATATTGAAGATTGTTGATCTCAATGAAGATTTTGTTGTGTGCACTGATGCTTGCAAGGAAGGGCTTCGAGGAGTCCTTAGTCAATGTGGGCATGTGATATTCTACAAGTCAAGAAATTTGAAAGAACATGAGAGACACTATGCCACTCGTGATTTAGAATTGGTAGTCATAGTTCATGCCTTAAATATGTGGAGGAATTATCTTATGAGAAAGAGATTTGAGCTGAGAACATATCATAGTGGTTTGAAATATTTGTTTGGACAACCAACTTTGAATGCCAGACAAATTAGATGGATAGAATTCCTTAGTGACTATGACTTTGATATAAAGCATATCAAAGGAAAAGAGAACAAGGTGCTTGATGCATTCAATAGGAGGGTGCATGAAATGCATGCTACAACCATTAGCATGTACAAATATGATTTGAAAGACAGAATTCTGGAATATACAAAATCATATCAATATTATATGAAAACAATAGAAAAATTACAACAAGGTAATTCTCAGCAGAAAATTAAAGATTATGAGTCGGGAGAGAATATAATCCTCATGTACAGGGGAAAAGTATATGCACCTAAATATCAAGAGCCGTAAAATATGGTGTTGAGAGAGATGCATAATGTGCCTTATGTTGGGCACCCAGGTTAATAGAAAAAAATTGTAGTTATGAAGAGCCAATATTTTTGGCCTGGTATGAAGAAATAGATGGTTGATTATAAAGCTAGATGTCTAGAATATTAGAAGGTAAAGGATGAGCATAAATATCTAGCTGGTTTGTGTTGGTTGTGGAGCCTGATTATATTCTTGATTCAAAGGTCTTTTGCTTTCAGCCGTGTTTATACCCCATGAAGTATTTACACCCCAGAAGTATGTACACTTTCCCACGCGGGGGAGTGCAGAGGGGGCCTACCCCCTCTGCAGGGTCCGAGGGGGATATCCCCCTGGCTGGGGGTTTGGGGGAAAGCGGGGGTTCGGGGGCGAAGCCCCCGAAGGAAAAATTACCTTGTAAATGTATATTGTAATTTAAATGTAAATCTGAACTGTTCATTATAAGGTCACAGATCTAAAAGTAGAGATTATGTTAGGGTTTTTTTCCCTAGAAGGCAACCCTCATTGTAAAATTGCCTTGTAAATGTATATTGTAATTTCATTGTAAATGTGGACCGTTCATTATAAGGTTACAGATCTAACAATAGAGATTATGTTAGGGTTTTTTTTCCTAGAAGGCAACCCTCTTTTATGAGGGAAATGTATTGTGGCTATGGTTGATGGCGAATATTGTATTCTAAGAGAGGAGACTGTGAGAGAAAGAAGAGGAAGTTACAACGGGTTTTGTTGTAGGTTCTATCCCTTCATTTGCTGGATAATAATAAAGGAAGGACCTGGCAATTTCTCTGATGGACATAGCTCACACTGGGTGAACCACGTAAATCTGTGTCTCTCTTGTATTGTGTATCTTATGTGTTTTGTTTCCGCAGTTGTTTTATTTTATTGCTCTACGGTCCTGTTTTTCTAACAAATGGTATCAGAGCGAAAGGTAACTCGTAGGAAAAGAGGGTTCCTAGTTTGAGTGGGAGCCATGTCGGAAGATGGAAAGTTTAGGGTCGAGAAATTTAACGGCCAAAACTACCAGTTATGGAAGATGCAGATGGAAGATTATTTATATTAGAAGGATTTGTTCCTACCATTGGGTGGAGTAACAAAGAAGCTGATGGCCATGAAGGATGAATAATGGGATATTCTTGACAGAAAGGCTCTAGGAACGATACGACTGAGCCTAGCAGTGTCGGTGGCTTTCAATATTTCCAAAGAAAAGACAACGAAGGGTTTGATGGACGCATTCGCCAAATTGTATGAAAAACCCTCGGGGTCCAATAAGGTATTTATAATGAAGAGATTATTTAATATGAAGATGTCA